>JAAMPD010001705.1:0-21161 GCA_025266255.1 Trissolcus basalis | reverse complement strand
TTTTTTTCATTTGTGCCAAAAAGTTTGATAATTTCTTTTTAATCTTAATTTCTGTTCCTCACTTATAAAACAGTTTGGTTATACACATTCTGGTAAAAATTATTATTAAACTTTTCTCCCCGTATGGTTACTAAAAATCGAAATTACGAAAAAATATTTCTATGATAGAATATGAACTTGGACCCTTTGATGGGTTCCATAAATTTAGTGTCCTCGGCCTTGAGCTATTGAACATTCTAGAAAAATTGTTTTCTTTAATTTAACTATCGAACTTTTTATTGTTCGTTTGAAATTTCATTTTGGGGAGACATAATTAATTATATTGTGCCATCAGAGATTTGGTAGAAAACTTTTCAATTTTTATATTTTTTACGTGCTAATTACGATCCGGATGAGAAGTTTTATCCCGAACAATTTCTGTAATAACCCGCAGGATGCTTTTGAATGAAGGTTTTTTCATGCCATTATAAACAGTTAGATCAATTATCCGACAAGGTGAAAATTAATTTCGCAGCAATTCAATACTTACACCGGGATAGAAACTTCATATGTTGCCGAATGAAAAAATAATAACAATATTTGATACTCGTAGTTAAAAAAGTTTATTAGTGAGTTTAATTATCTTTAACGGAGAATATATACCTCGGAGATATTTTATCCATGATTTAAAACAAAATATTAATTTTTGTATTCACAAAATTGTCCTGCAAACATCACTAAAAATAGAAATTTATTTCTCATAAATTTGACATTGGTATAATTTTAATAATCTATTAATTAATGTAATTATATTTTGTATTATTTTATAGATGAAATTTCATTGCTGAACAAATATTGTCTTTAATTTTCTGTTATTTAATTCTATACCTTCGACAAAGTCATATCCTTTTGTATTCGATTTTCGTTATTTTTATTCGCGGGAAAAATTACGACGATTTGATTGCCATTTTATTTGACAATTCGATATCGTTCCAAGCTATATGAAACATATAAAAAATGTTCAATGGCATTAAAAAAGTACATGTATTTGGAATGTGCCTGCTAACAAAAAGAAAATTCTGTGATACGAAAGTTCAGAAGAATAAAAATAATTGAAATCAATCATCGATTGTCATGCTTTCAGGATATGTCCGAAAAGCGTCAATTAACTGCAAAAATGTGTTTTCCAGTCACTGTCGAAACAATAAAGAGAAAATGGTGCCACGCGCACCACATCGTTTCTGATGAATTTTTCCGCAACTTCGTCAGTGTCACTTTCAATTGGAACAAAAATTTACTTATGTGAAAATTGAAACAAACATATTTCATGTTTCGATTTTGACATCTAAATTATTTTTGGGTTTTCCAAAAACCAATCCATTTTTTTTATCATGTTAAAAATAAAAAAATAAAATAAAGTAAATTTTATTTCAAAAATAAAATTTATAACAAAAATTGATATCAATGAGAACTGAACCACTGCCCTGCTAATTTTAATAAAACGACATACTTCACACACTCGACTATCTTGTTAATTTTTTTTCCGTGTAAGTAATATCTTTTAACCTAACAGAAACATTGTTTAGAGACGAAATTTCGTGATCAAGTGTGAGATTGATGGACGAGTGACAAATTCAGTTGGCGCCGAACGTTTTTCGCGCAATCCTAACGCTCAACTGAGATAAGTGGAAACAATGGCGGTGGTACCCGCGCGCCCACCGGATGTCAATACAAGTCAGTTTCCGTTGGCAGGTCCTACATAAATTGCATTAGACGTAATGGAAACTAGGAAATTTCACGTGAAACTCCAACGCATTGTATGTTAACGCCCTCGGAGTTTCCTCGACACGCTCGCACTAGTCATTCAAAAATCAGTCGGCCTTCCCGTTTCGCACAATTGTTCCTACCGTAATTTGTTACATTTACTTTTACTCAGCTTGCAAATTCGTCGCGAACAGTCGCAATGTGAAAATAGAGAAACGTACTGGACATTTTTAACTCCCAGTGATTTATCTCTGTTGTAACTTTTACCGAAATCAATGTCAGCTGAAAATTTAAGTGATTTCATTATTTTTGCTCGAATTCTTTCATTTCATTTAATTCTGACCTTCAATCGTTCGTCAATCAGCTTGACGTTATTCTAAGACAAAAACCGTGTCAACAATTTGTTAAAAATAATTTTTTTCAATTACCAACTTGTCATTCAGAAATTTTTTACTTTTTTTTTTTGATTGATATTTTTAATTTTGGTATTTCTTTTCTGTTTCAGGTGAGTGTATAATTTGAAACTTCCACGATTCAAAGGAGAGTGAGTAGATGAAATTCGATAGCCGTATTAACCGGAGAACAGTTTATTAAACATTCAGCAGGGAACAACGAGTGGCGGCTGACGCAAAATAGTTATAGTTCCGATGAAACCACACGTTTATTATCGGAACGTTGGGCATCGCCTTGTTGAAGATTTTTCTTTTCTATACGTCATCAAGATTTAACTGTCATTTGAATCCCAAATTCGATCTTGGACTCTGCAATTTGGGACACTTCAATTTAACGCATACAACGTTTTACGATCCAACTGAGACCTTAGTTTAAATTCCTCGCAATTCTTCGGACTCGCTCGGATCAATTTATTATCTCAGATTGAAATTGAACAATGCTTTTTTTGCAACTCTTAAGGTGCTTTTTAAAAGTGATTTAACACAATGCCTGAAATCACTATAAATTGTTTCCCTTTTTGTTTTGCAATTACGCATTTCATGAACGAAACTTCGGACACGAAAAGTTGTCAGCTAAATTTTACTTGCGATTTTTTCTTTACTTTTACCGTAATACATAACTCAGCTTTATTAAATTAAAAGAATCGATTACACGGAACGTGGAAATAGACATTTTATTGTGCCCGTGCTAATTTTTGTGTCTCACATACCGTTATAATAAGTACATCTAATGGCTAATCGCGGGACATGCAAAATTGCTTACAATGTAAAGCTACGTGATTGGTTATTAGATGGATAACAAGTGTCGGTTATTACTTTTACGAGCGTCAAATTAAACTCCTCACACTGTCTCGAGTCATAATCATGTGCCCAACCAACAGTTTGTAACCAATAAAACGTTTTTCCGACGACAGTTATGTCTCAAAAATTATACCCGTCTGAGAAAAAAGGCAACGCCCGACGTTTCGTTTTTACCCGCTAGACGCAATCGTAAATCATTCACAATCATCCGGTTTGCAATGTTCAAGTTCGCTTTTTGTCAAGGCCACGCTACTCTTTTCAACGCAAATCCCATCAATTAAATATCGGTCTGCTGATTTAATTTCCTCGCTCCGCTGCGCCTGTGGACTAATTTTGTCGACACTAAATTGACATTTGTTCCGTGTGGTATTGCTAGGGTCCTTCGTGTAATTAAGTATCTGATTAATCAGAATGGATGACCTCAAACACAACCTCCGTTGCAAACACAAATATTGATTCAGCCACCTACTCTCTTCATTTTGCACGAAATTTTATTTCGCCTCTTTTTAAGCAACACTTTCACGTGTTAATCAGAGTCATTTTAAGAATCAGAAAAAAACAACATTGAAATTTCGTTAAAAACATGAATTTGTGTGCAATTTTTTTTTTTTTTTGGGGGGGGGGGAGTGATGCACAAATTGTCGAATAAATCAGGCACAATTAAAATTTCGACTCGTCGAGGCCCCTTAATCTTGATGATAAACGACGTAACACTTTTATTAATGACCGCAAGATGCAAACATTAAGCTGTACGGGCGATGTGCCGGAATCGCCGCGATTAAATGTGATTTACGACACGGATATAACAAATTATTGAAATTTTGGATGTTTTATGAGTTATTAAGCACCGGTGCAACGACGGGAAACCCATATATCGGTTTTAACGTGCGTTCTTCGATAGCTCCTACGAGACTCTAGGCGACCGCGACTTTTCACGACTGAGTACTCAAGCGCGCATTTTTATGATACCACTACTTCCACAACTGCATCTCATAAAAACAGATTATCTCTATCAGTGCATCTCAAATTGTTGAGTCTTCGAAACGTCGTCATCCAAATCGTTGATATCGTCGTTATAACTGCAATTCTCATTAACGAACTACAACGTTTTTTCTGTTTTCCTTCTTTTTCTTGTCAAATTCTTTCACAGAAAATACATTTGATCACAAATAAAAAAGAAGATACTCATCACAATATGATGTCAAAGGTTTTCTTTTTTTGATTATGAATAACATTTTTTTAATTTTCACAAATTGGAAGTCGTATCTTAAAAATAGTTTTCTGCATGAAGAAAACTGACAAATATTTACTCCATATTTCAACTGAATGTGTTTCTTTTGTACACTTGTTTTTTATTTTTTATTTTTGTAAACATTTTATTTTTCACTTGAATTTCATGCTTCAAAGTTTGATAGATTGTTAAATGTGATATTTTACATTCTTGCAATGTCACCCAATTCTTGGATATCTTGGATAATGTCATATTTCTGGATGTCAATCTTTTTGTGTTTATTTTTTTATTTGTGTTAGTGGAGTCGGTATATTATATTGTTATTAAACTTCGTGGAAAATTCAATTCAACAGATGTTCAAAAAAAATCTTTGAGTTTATTTTATAACTGAGCTTGCTACTTTGAAAGTAGGGGGGGGGAGATGTTTCCAAGAAAAACTTACTTGAAATAAAAATTCTGTCAAAATATAAAAGAGTGGTGAATAGTTATAAGTTCAGCTATGAAATCATCAACGAATCCCTTGAGGAATTTATCATGCTGCATTTGTGCTTCATTGGAATTCAACAATTACAGTTAAAATCAAGTGACAATTCATTTAAACATTTCAAAGGTTCGGAAGAAAAAAAATGATTTATGAATCTTTGATATGTTATTTTTTATAAAAATTTTTGAGAACTGTTTTCTGTTTCTTCCGAGCCGTCGATTTGACAAAAATTAAAGTAAACATTTATATTATAAATTTTTATAAACAAGCAGAAAAAAATATATAGTGAAAAATGCCAAGAGAATCTTGAAATACTAAATTATATTTTCGTGTCAAGAATTTTTGAATTACTTTTTTGAGCGATTCTCATATTTTATGAGTATAAATTTTGGATCAAATTGTACCTAAACTGAGCAATCACAATTATCCATTTTCACTCAATCAACCATTTTGCTCGAAAATGAAGGTAACGTGATTACGCCTAACAAAATGACCAATATTTTTTAAGCTTTGTCATGTTAGTTTTCAGAAAAAATCTAACATCTCGTTTGAATAAAATATTTTAAAAAAATGTCTGTTTTGACACAGACGTTATGCAAAAACATCGATTTGTTAACAAATATGTGTTACTGAGCAGAACACATGATTTAAATTTTATGAAAAAATTCTGAGATAAATTCCTTTTCGCTGTAACTGCCTTAATATAAAAATCCGCAGTAAAATTTCTATCATAATTCTTCTTCGCATTGACCTTTCTCATGTGATAGTTGAGCTTCGCTATATGAATATTTGTTTACCAACATATCAACTATAATAACAGGGGCAGCAGTACAATTGGAGAGAGTCTTTCTGAAAAACGAATATATGTTTGAAGTGGAGAATAAAATTGGACTTACCTCAACGAAGCTGGTATAATTAGTGGTGAGTTTGATCTGGGGTCGTATTTTAGCCGGTGACTCTCGCGTTTCCTTGGCGGAAGTCGGTGGCGTGACGGTGGCGCTGACCTTCTTTGTCGTGGAGGTTGTGATTTGCGTGGCAGCGGTCTTGAGCCGGGGCTCGGTGACGAGGCCCGTGGACGAGCCGATCGTCGAGCTGGCGACGCTGCTCGACGGCATCGGGGTGGTGGTCGACTTGGTCCGCGCGGGCGTCCGGTTCTGGACCTGAGTCGGCGGCAGCGCCAGGCACCCCGAGACCAGCACAAGCACGGCCGCTAATCGGATCGACGCCATCCTCGGCTGGCTCTCCTTCTTTTCGTGTCGAGTTTGCTCTTACCAGCAGATCTTAGATCTCGCGCTGTTCCCTCGCATCCGGCACGCCCCTCGACGATGCCACGAACGCGCTGCCTGCGAACACGATCGAAAAACGAACATTTTCACTGTTTGATAAACGATCATTGTTAAAGTCATGGCAAATTCTTCGACCGTTATAGTTTCGGACACAGATACGCCATTGTTCTGTCGAGCGTTCAGAAATGGGTCAATTTCACGCATCGCTGTTTGCATGTTTTCAATGCCGTGTTTTTGCTCGTAAACAAGAGTTCCAGTCATATGTATTCTGCGACAAGTGCAGTCGTCAGAGAATATACACCAACTGTCCAGTCATTCAGAAAACATTATGAATAGATCAAAACCAACATTCACGTTTATTCAATCTTCAAAAAGACTTGTTTTTCTTTTTTCTTTTTTTTTTTTTTTTTTTCATTGTGTATATCAAACTCAGAAAATACATCTCACTGACATCAGTTTGATATCCAAATATTTTTTCACGTTTTTTAACAGTTTTTAACAGAGTTAGTTAATTTTTCATGTTTCTTTTTCATTTAATTTTTAGTCCTTTTTGTTCGCCAAAGAAAAAGATTTGTTATTCTTTAAAATTAAAGTTTATAAAAAATTGTCCAACTAAATGACGAACAAAAATTTATGTAAGTGAAAGAAATCGTTTTTGTTCGTGCAATCTGGTTTCCGTTGTAGAAAAAAGAGTTGTTTTAAAAAGTATGTATCTTTTTGTCTAGAAATCTGTTCAATTAAAAAAAATGATCCGAGTTGCAATAAAACATGAGCGTCAAAAAGTGCTGCGAAACTAAGTGGCAATGGGAAACGTTTCCCATACTTTCACAGCATTTTTCTCAGATGCAGGCGTACGCGAAACATCAAACTGTGAATTAGCGCTGGCTCGCGTTGTCAGCGACACTTCCCAGCTACGCGAGGCGGAACAATGTTTTCGTATCTCGGTCGCGTAGCTAAATAAGCGCTTCGCATGTTTTTTGGCCAGATACTCTCCGACATCTATTTCAATTATAATGTATACAAAAGCAATTTACACTTCGACCACAAAAACACACAGACAAACAGTGCGACCAAACTTGTACAACATCGTTTTTTTTTGTCAACGTTCAAAACTTGATTGTACCAAGATTTTGCGAGTCTCTGATAAATTCATGCAAATACAAAATTAAAACAAATTTATTCCATTATTATTTTTATTATTATTATTATTCATATTATTAATATTGTGTCAAATATTCAATAGTAATGTTTGATATGATATATTTTTATAATTTCTATTTCAAATATTTTTATATAATTTTATATTTTTATATGATATCATACATATCATTTTGATATTATAATTTATTCAATATTGTATAAACATACTTAAAGAGATATTCTAATTTTTAATTTTTATGAATCCTTTTATTATCAGTGCAAATATAAACACAACCGCGTTTTCTTAATATATATTTCCCTCGTACCGAACATTCATTTATCAGAAATATTGATACATGTATCTTATCAATTTTCCAACATTTATTAATTCAATTCAATAAATAATAAGTGAAAGATTGAATAATTGTGAGCGAATCAAAATAGATGGAAATGTTATCTAAATTGGACCCATCCATTATTTGAAACAGTGAAACGAAAGCAAAATGCGTAAAGTCTACAATGTTTCTCCGTGGCAATATAATAATCTGGATAACAGGTGGAGAGATTAATCTGTGCGAAGAAAAAACACAGAAAAGCCCCGAGTTAAGTTGCGGATCATGCATGGTGCTTTTAGATAAGAGGATCAAAATCATGCAAATAAGAATTAACAGTTGCGAATGAGACTCATAAACACCGCGCCGAAGACAAAAGAATCGCAGGTTCAAGATTCTGATAAACGTTCGGGGCACACAAATCTGATGATGAGATTCAGACGAAGGGAATAAGAAATAACATGGAGGTAAAAAAAAACTTTTTTTTTTGATCGTATCCGAGGCGCGATGAAAAGGGAAAGTAGAGTGACGTAATTGAACGGGGAGGTCGTTATAGCTTTTGCGGTCGGTGTCATAATTACTCTGTCGTTGAACTTTTCATCGCTTGACGGCTAAATTACATTTAAAAAATTTATTCCGTTATAATTGGCATTTTAAATTCGAATGTCCGATAAGATGATCAATGTCAAAATAATCTGTCCTGCCATCAGCAATTTTTTTGTCAAAATGAAAAATTCATGAAATGGTTCCAAAAAAGTTGCACTTTTTTTGGTCTTTTTTATTTTGTATTCATTCTTTTTTTATCACGAGTAAAAATTTTTGGCAAACATGTTAATTTACAATTTTCATCCAATGTTTAATATGAAAATGTTTCTATCTAGCCGCAGGGGTTTTTAACTAAAACTTTTGAATATGTTTTTGAAATATTGAATACATATTTTATTCATCATTTTTGTACACCTGCATTGTTTTATTTTCTATGCAGAAAAAAAATTGGAATGAGACTATTTTATTTCTGTTATTATAAGCAAATATTTTTTGCTAACATTCGAGTTCCAAATTCTGTGAACAAGGAGCGCAGAAACGGTTGGAATTCCGCGATATTTACGGCACGATACGGTTCGCAAACTCGCACTCTCGAGTCTGCGGTTTGTCGCGGCATTTGCATCTGACCCAAATTGACAAAATATTGTACACGTTTATGTTTTATGCAGGCTGAAGTTGGTCTCGATCTTCGGTGTATAATCCGGACTGTCAGAGAGATGGCGAACGCCGATGCGTGTGAGAACGCGCGCTTTATTGAATATTTATCTGAAACCGTTCACTTCGCCTCGGGACTTTGACTTTTTTTGTTTTTATTTTTAGATTATCAGCTGTCTCGTTATCTATCAAACATTTTTTTCCCCCACCGAACCAATATTTTTAATTCAAATGAACCCGATAAAACGAACGACCAAAAGAACAAATTTCTCGGAACCAATTTTTCATATATGTAACTGCTAATATTTTGCACACCAACTTGTTCGATCATTTGTCCATTTATTAATGTTCCTTTTTTATCTACGGAATGAATCATTCTAACCCGTCTAATATTTCTAGTTTCTATTATCGGTCGTGAACCAGCTTTGTTTTTTACCATCGTTCATCCGTCAATTAATTAATTCGCTGTAAACTAAAAAAAAACTACGTGTCAGATTTTAATAATTCTAATCAATTCAATAAACATTCCCGAGTCTTCTTCCTCGTCGAATAAATCATCTCCGTTTCCCGTGACAACAAAAATCTCATGATATATTAATCCGGCAATCGCGTTACACGCCAATAACACGAAGCAATTTTCAGTTTCAGTGAAAACCAGATTCGCCAGCGGCGGACGGGAGGGACAAAAAAGCCGCTGAAAAATGAAAACTTGATTCCCCCGGATGATAATGCGGCCTTGATTTTTGCAGGACGAGTTTTTTGTTCGCATCAACGAACGGGGTAGATGTGTTTTCTATTTTTTCGCCTGAGCCGTTGGCGAAGATGATGTGACTGCGCGATGACGGCGCATGCGCGACGGAAAGCGAAAAGGATGAAATGAAGAAAAAAAGCTCTAAGCGGAACGCACACGGAAGTCGGATGTGCAGCGTGTGCGTTTGCAATTATGGTAACGATCCGGAGTCCCACCCTCCGCCATTCTTCACACTCGCCACTCGGCTGATCTTCATCGATTGTCGGCCCTCGCTCAACATTTAAGTATAGTGCGAATTACAAACCGGAGCCTGTGATTTCTGATCCTTTTTTTCGCCGACTGTATTCTTTTATCTTGAACATTTTTCCTCCAAACGTTTCCGTCCGACTGAGGTCATTGTTTAGTTGCGGACAAGCACCGCTGTTTTCTACGAGTTTGTACTCTTCAGAACGAACAAAAAGTACCTTTTCTGCTGATGAGTCTTCGTTCAACAGTTTTTAGTTTTTGTTTGTTGATGCAACAGAAGAGAGACAAGATTTTTCACTATTTTTCACTGGCTAAAGACAAAAAATTTCAATTAAAGGCTTTGTGTAGTGGTCATTTAGGTATTCCAAATCTCCAAGTTCATTCGACAATATAAAAATTATTCTTAAAAATTCCTTTGTTTGTAATAATTCATATTTAAACTTTTTTTTTGGAATTGTTGAAAATATGATAAATTTCTTTTTGAAATAAATAAATATCATATTTAACGAAATATGATATATTTTATTATTTTATTAAAAATAAAAACAGTTATCATTATATTTTGATGAAATTATATATATTTTTTTTTAAGTTTTAAAGTTTTTCAATTTAGGTGAAAATGTTGTTTTTATATTTAAGTGTATAAAAGGAAATTAAAGACATGTGATTTTGAAAATTGCTTGAATGATATTAAAAATGAAAAGAAAGATATCAAATGTAAGAATGCGCTACTCGCGAAACACATTCTCAGCATGGTGAGAATAATGGACGATCTAATCAAAGTCGGTCTAACGATGCTCATAAATAAAATGCAGCGGCGCGAGTTTTATCAGTGATGAATTTGCAGCGAACAAAAAGCGATCGGCAGAGACAAGAGTGGCGATAATTTCATCTGCTGAAATAATTCAATCGGCGATCAATGGGCCGCGGTGTGTCGTGTCCGGCTGAGAATTTCGTTCCGCTTATCTACTCCCTCGCATCTCGTCGCGAATCAATTGGAAACGAGAGAACCGGCTTAGAGCGCGCACTTCCTTAACGGTAATCCCATTTTTTAACCCACCGCCGAAGACCGGACTTCTCGCTCTTTGCAACCCTTTTTTATTTATTTTTATGCTATTTTTTATTTTTTATTTATTTTTTTTTTTGGTCCGACGGGAAATCCGCGCTCGGTGTACTCTTCCGCTGAACCCTCCGATCGAATCGATAAAGACACACTGATAAGCATCGCACTAATAACAAATAACGAAATTGTAACGAAACCGCACAATCGAAACAAAATATTTATGACCGAATTCGTGTCTCTTTATTATACATAAAGATCTTCATTCAAGCGGATAAAATAATGATAAAATCATACTTTTTAGAATTTTTTTTTTGCACGAAAATTTTATTATCATGATTCGAACCTGTTTTTTGCCAGCTAGTTTTATTCGACGTTTCATTTCTTCATTAAATTTTAATACACGGACAAAAAAGTTGTAATAATTTTTAGCAGAATCTGTATATAATTTTTACTAAACTGTTTTATAAGTGAGGGACAGAAATCATTTTGAAAAAAATCATCAAACTTTTTGGTAAAAATTGAAAAATTATATTATAATAATGCCCCCAGATATTTAATATAAATTTTATTTTTTAAACTTTATTTATAAAATAAAATTTAATTTTATGATATTCCTAGCTAAACAGTTTGATAATGTTTATCAAAAATGGATTCTGTTCTCCAATTATGAAACTGTTTGGTAAAAATTATATAAATTGTGATAACAATTATTTACCTTTTTCCTCCGTGTATGAAAACATATATAAAAAGACTTTTCTTAATAAACGTGTCAATTTTTCCCTCTTTAAAATTTCCTTGTATTAATTTTTTATTTTTTTTCTTCGATAGTGCGATACTAGAATGTCTGAAGTATTTTTTTACACATAGCTTGAGAGAATATATTTCTTAGATTTTTTTCCCTTCCTATCGTAATTTCGTTGGGAAAACTTTTCCATGGTTTATAAAAGAATAGAAAAAAAGTGACTAGGAAAACTTTCCTCGCGACGATTAATAATAATGACGACTGCGTTAGCGACGTGGCACAATTGGGTCAGCCGCGGCCTCTTTGCGTTCGCAAGGCCGCGCGCCAGCTGACGGGGAATTAAACTCGACGCTGTTTTATTCAAGAGCCCCATGACAATTAGGCGAATTGGCGCGTGAGCGGATCTTAACTGCACGTGAATGGGGGAAAAATTGTTCTTCTTGCAGCCGTCGGAATCATAGCAGTTTCATAAATTCTAAGTGACATCTCGAATTTATCGATATAATCCGCGCTGAATTGATCGTCCATTGGCATTATTGGGCTTGAAAAATTTCCGCGAGATTTATCGCAGGGGAGTTATGATTGAGAAGATTCAAACGATTTGCGGTGCGCTAACGCGGTCGTCCTAATGAAAATTGATTGTAATATCTGATCGTAGGAAACGAACGTTCCTTCGTACGCCCATGGAACAAAACGTCTGCTACTGCTCTCGCTTCGCAAGATTGATGCACTGAAAATTGACTAAGTGTTTTCAGCCTTGAATATATAATTCAAACTGCGATCACGTCAAACTCGTTTTTGCATGCGAAAATTTTTGCAATTTGAGAAAATCAGATGAAAGATAATTGCAATTTTCAATATGCTTTATTTGTAATTGTATCCGCAGCTTAGTAGCTGATTGCGATCAAAGTTAATCAGCAATTAATTGAAAATGAAAATTCTGATTAATGAGAATTATTATTCGACGAACGTTTATCAACCAAAATTCAGATGTTGGAAAAATTGAAGCAACCAACAAGAAATTCAATCAATGATTTTTAATTAAATTTTTTTTCATCTCCAATTATAAATCTCCACTTTGGATATGATTTTGATCGTTTCGTTGATTTCATTTTAACTGCAATTTAAGAGAGAAATGATTCTTATCGTTAATATATGATTAGCACGGCTAATTGAAATGGTACATCGTTTAATTGAAAACGACAGTTGATAATTTAAAAACCGCACGAAAAGTCAAGTATATAAATGATCGAAAGGAAATTTAATCCGTTGGAGATAATCACGTCGACATGAAAACAATATCATATTAATTTCCATGTAATTGTCGACGCAGCCACGAGACATCTCTGCGGCCGAAGAATCCTTGCCGCAGCGCTGCAGATATTATTCTCCACGACTTTCTGATCTGCGGTTGTTTAAATAATCAAAAATAGTTGTGCCTGCTTCGTTATTCGTTGTCTTTTCTCATTTACTTAGAGGTTCGTTTAAGAAAGTTTACACGCGTTATTTTATGAGTTTGCAAATTTTTTGTTTTTTCATTTTCTTCTTTTTCACCAACTGATGTTTTCCCGTAACACTTTTCGTTTGTCATAAACTATTGTTCGAAGGAAAATCACGAGCCGTAAAAAAAATTCACATTTATCATTCCCGTTTTTACAATAAATAATGCCGATAAAATCGTAAGTGCTATTTATTTTGCAGATAAAATGTAACAAAATTATATCAGCCGACAAACTAGTTATACGAAGACGTATACTTTTGTTTTTCTCCCTGCAAAAAGGTAACTGTAATTATCGTTATCGTCTGAATGGTTTTTCTCTGAAATTTTCGAACCGTACTTTTCTGCGAATGATGAAAACCGTTTCGATGCAAATGATAATCGCCGGCGAAAAGCGAAAACTTAATCAAGTTGTCAATTTGAAATTTTTATTCACCGTTCGTTTTTATACTGGCCATTAATTATTTTTTCAGTTAATAAATATGAAAATATTGCTCGATTACTTTATCTAAGATCTATAGGGGGAAAAATATGCGGTACAAAAAAGTGCATCCGAGGTGGCGTTTAATTTAAAACCCCCGGTGTCCAACCTATTAATTACCTCAACATTTTTATTGACTTCCATTAAACCAAACGACATCTTTAACTGTGAAAATAATTGCAACCGATCCATAAATCTCGAACAATAAAGTTTCTCTTTTTGAGATTCTCTCCTTTCAGCGTATCTCAAAATTTTATTTATCTTCGATTGTTCAAATGCAGCATCCCAATCAGGCTTATAAAAGCGATGATAATTTTGCTACTCCTCCATTATATAGCCAAACGAAAGTAATTGTTCGAGCTAAACCCTATCAACTGTCACAATTAACGAACAACCAATTAAAATACTATAAACGTACACAATGGCTGCAAAATTGTGTAACGAGATCTTGATCGTGAAATTCAGCGTGTGAAAATCGCGCCAACCTTGCTATTGTCGAGACGACTAATTGCAATTGATTTTTCACTTATTTTCAAGCTCGAACTTTTTTTTTTTTTTTTTGTTTCATTTTTTTGACTCGAATCTTCGGCTACCCACTTGTTGATTCAAACTGCTATCCTTTCGTTTGCACTTTCCGACAAACCCTCGAGGCAGTTTTCCTTTCATAAATTACATCTTCATTTTTCTCTCAAAATGGCACTCACGACATTATATACAATCTTTTTTTTTTTTTTTTCATGTGAAGCAAAAATGTCTAAATAATTATAATACTTTGGATGCAACATTTCCTTCAATGTTTTTCAACGAATCGGTCGTTTATTTTGAACAAAGTGATTCCTTGCGAGATTCGAGACTACGAGACTCGACAACGAAATGAAGTTAAACACAGGGGAAAAGACAATGCGAATCTGTACGGAGTCGATCTCGTATTCGCCAAGGAAACAGAAACAAAACGAATCGAGAGCACTGTGAGAGGAATGTGTGGAAACAAGTCGAAAAGCACGAAGCCGACGATTGAGATAACAGATTCTGACCGAATCAAAGAAGTGCATTGTGCACCGGAGTCTGAGCGTTCAACTCGAAATCGGCAATCACGTGAAGGCATCGAGTGCAAGGAAACGCGCGTTAGGCGTGACTGAGTGGTGTAGTTTATTTTATCGTTTGTGCGTGTAAAATCCGGCGCCACGATGGAACGTGTTTATCGATAAAAAAAAAGTATTCAGCAATAGTCACTAAAGAAATGTATTCAAAATTGCCAGGTTTCCTTACAAACCTACGGCCAAGATTGATTTGTTAGGTTCGAAGAAAAAAAGATTGAAGGAAACAATCTATAAAAATTTTAATCAAAGATTGGATCGCGCAAAAGATTTCAAGATTATTCACAAATATTATTTTCTATATATTTAATAATTTACTAAAATACAATTTTAACAAAAAACGTATTAGAGAAGTTACAAATTATAAATAAATAAATAAATAAGATTTGAAAAAAATGTTTGATAATTGATTAATTTTAAAAATTTATAAAATAGAAAGTAATGGCTCGGTGGATGAAAATTCCACATTATCTCTAGCGAAACACAAGTGCTCGACTCCTAACACCGACTACTTTTTTCTTATCTATGATGATATTTTTAAAAGCTGGTCTGTCGTGTTTCGGAGCCATTACAAAGATTCGTCTTAATGAAAAAAGCAGCGCCACTTTTAATTGCAAATTTACCAGAGAAAATGCTCGGATTCGTTTTTGTGGAAAGATGCAACGAGTTAAACAGTACAGTTATTTTTTCATTACACACCACACACTGGCGCGATAAAAATTCTAATGAGTCCCTCAAAACCAAAGAGAACGTTATTTTGTTCTTTCATTTCCGTTTTTTAATTAACTTTATTACACATTTTTCCGTCAGGTTCAAAAACTCATCTTCAAGTGCACTCAGATCTTTCATTCTCTTTTGTTATCTTCCACTGAACGTCAGTGCAAAAATATAAAGACACAAAACCACAACTTGTCGATCAAATCAGATGTCAAAAGATCCTTCATATAATTTCAACGTCGATTGTTTCCTACAACAATTCTTAGAACGGCGTGTTGTTGTTGTTGTTTTTTTTTTTTTTTTTTTTTTTTTTTTTTTTCAAATGGCATCGCGCTCTGTCTTTGCGCGAACGAAAACATGCTCGGCGCTCGTTCGAATCATTAGCCGCTGCACTGAGATTAGCTACAATTATGCTACCTCCTTGTCGGTCTCAATAACAGCGTAAACCCGGCGTACCAGGCATCGCGGAACAAAACGCACCGCGAGGGAACACTTTCCTGAAGCGCCGCTTTGCAAATGCATCGGCTCATTTCTCTGCCGGTCGTGTCCCAATCGTGTCGCCTTTTATTGAACTCTTGAACCCAACAAACACTCGTTTGTTTTACATATTCAATTTTCAACCTCGTTTTTTTTTATTTCGAATTCATCACCGGTTGGGAAAATATTTATTCAACACTCGAAGATAAAACGAGAATTTCTTTGAAGGTACTCGAAAAGTGTTTGACTTCGTGTTTAGTCCGATCCGAAAACAGAAATTTTAAGAAAACCCGAGAAAATCCGAGGAAATCGTTTGAAGTCAGAATGAGAAGAATAAGAAAATCACTGAGAGGTGAAGAAAAAAAATGGTCTTTTTGTTTGTTTTGTTTTTTAACGCGGAAATGAAGATTTCGTTCAGGATGACTAGAGACCCGTAATTCTTTCTGTTTCGAATCCCACGGAGATAATCCTCTCTCCGTCTTTAAATTATAATCAATTTCTAGTTATCAAGTGGTTAACAACCTCCTCAATCGCAAATGATAAAAACAATTAAGAATGATGGTTTTTGCGCTTATTCTCAAGCGGTTTTGCCGTGCCTCTTTTTTTTTTTCTTCGTGGTTAATTATTCCGCAGTAAAACAAAAAGACGCAATAATAAAACCAGTCACGACCGGGCAATAACTCACTAACGAGGCGCAGGTTTAATTTCCGTTTTGCAAGCCATCGGAAGGACTAAATTGTTTGCTGCCGCTCGTTGCGACGAGAGGTGTATCGCGAGGTCGATTTCAGAGGGTCGAAAATGCGTCCTCCTCGGTTACGCCCCATTGACACTCGTCCATTTCTGTTCGTCATCCCGTCGACGGGAAAGCGCGATGTTGCTGTAATCGCGACGACTATTTACAGCTGCCGCATTCGATTACAGAGCCGTGTAATAACGCTACGTGCGGGACGCGATACAAAAAAAACCTCCGGTCCGATGAAGATAAACTTTTAGTTTCCGGGGTACTTTAAACTCTAATCCTTTTTTTGTCCCATAATAAAAGTAACAAGATTCTTTCGAAAGGAAAAATAAATATCAATCCAAATCATTGTAATCCAATTTTCTTTTTGCTATTCCCCGTCGCACTTCGACATAAAATTTGTGTCTGAAAGTAATTTTTGGAAAAAAAAAAAAAATGAAAAAAAGCCATTTCAAATCATAAATTCATTTTTAAACCCATAATTTGACTGCAACTTTTCACGACTTGTTTCAGAGTCAAATGTCAAATTGTTTTACTGCCATGTCGTTTGAAATTTTTGACGGAGATGTAATTTATGCAATTCTTTGCGGGATGAAGAAATAAAAGAAAATTTATCTCTGCTATAATGTTTCAATTGAAGAAAAAAAGAATAAAGAACGAAGATATGACTTAATAATGTCGTCAAAAATTTGATGAGCAATGATAAAAATAAATGACCAGTCGAGTGAGTCGTTACGGATGGTTAATTAAAGAATCAAGATATGAGAATGAGCAGCATCAAAACTGTCGGTTTATCAACGGACGAAAGGTGTGTTTATAACGTAATCGTTGCTGTAAGTGACTTTCTTCTGGCCCCGAAAAACTCGCAGCTTGCCGGTGCATTAAAACTTTTCATCGGCTGTAAAGCGTTAAGAGCTTCGTCTTGAAACCAGCCGAGCTGATTAATGACTTGCACAAAAGTTTCGTTACCGAGTTACGACGCCGTTCCGATTGTCGTGTAAAACAAACGAACAAAAATTTCGCTTATTAATATTGATAAGTTTCAGTTCCGTCAACCCCATTTCATCCGATAACGAAACGGTTTTAATTTTTAACCAAATGCACAACTTGTCTCTCAACCACCATTTTTCCATTACTGAAAAGTCAAATTGAAAGAAAAGTCCTTTTGAATATGTACAACTACTGTTACTTATGTTAATTGAGGTTTAATCTACACTGACCTCGAATATTATCAAACAATATTTGAAAAAGAAAGTGTCACTCTGTATACCCTGGATTTTTTATATTATTAACGGGCCATTGTTGAGACTTTGTAAACCGGCAAAAAAAATTTTTTTTCCTTTGTTTTTCTTTGTATCTTTTTGTTTTGTTTTGTCAAGTTTCTGAAAATGTTTTCCAGTCATAACGGAAATCAAATAAAAGTTTTCAAAACTCGCTGTAAAATGCCTCGATGTTTTTTCTTCCAATACAAATTTCTGACCCAGTCTGAAATAACAATGCCCATCATGTGTTTTGAAATCGACGTTTATAAGCGGATTATAAAAAACAGAATTACTTCTTGACGATCGTGTTACAAAAAAACTCAAATTTGGATTCCTTCCACTTCAGAATTTACACGACAGAATTCATCTGTCTTGTAAAATATTTAACAAGTGAATTCTTACTATCACGCACCTCGATCTTTTACATTTTTTATTTCAAAATGTTTGAATGATAAAATTATATGACGAGCTTGAATAATTTACCACTTTTTCCACTCAAAATTCAATTGTCTTTCACAATTTAATATTTTTTTAATTTTTCATATTTTTATATTTTTGGAACTGAGAAAAATTATTTTTGTCAAATGTCTTTCATATTATTACACGGAGAGAAGAGTTTATTAATTTTTACCAAAGTGTTTTATAAATGAGGGGACAGAAATCATTTTCAAAAAAAATTATCAACTTTTTTGGTACAAATCAAAAAACTATTTTATAATAATGACTAAATTATTCAATTTTGTGGTATTTTTAACTGAACAGTTAAATAATTTTCACCAAAAAGGATTCTGTCCTCCAATTATAAATCTATTTAGTAAAAATTATGCAAATTTTAATAAAAATTACTACAACTTTTTTCTCTGTGTATAAGAACATTTCAATCGTCATGTGGAAAAAATGCAAAGAAGTAAAAAAAATAAAAATCGGCGAGGTAAAAAAACGAGGAAAAATAACTGGTTCATACCTGTGACCGAATGAAAAGTACCGGCGAAAAGAAAATCCGTGACCCGTGGGATATCTTAGCTGTGCACTATATCTCGGATGCACTGTTCACGATCGTCGATCGGTCACGTAAATCGGCACTTCCTGGAACGAAAAACCGCGCTCCCGAATCACGAATCGGCTCGGTAATTAATAACTTCCCTGATCGGACGGTGGTGCGTGTGTGGTGGCTGACTGCACGGGGGCTGAATCGCGGCACCGATCGCTCGATCGTGATTGAGTTCCTGTGCGCACTTGAACTTGGCGTCTAGCGCGCACTTGAAAACTGTTGGGAAACGCGATGGGTTCAGGTTCGAGTCCGACTGCGGCCTCTCGTAGGAGGGATCCTGCCTATGAGTCCCCGCTAGTCCCACTTACCAACCAACCAGAACCCGCGACTACCGTGGAATTCTAGCAAACATCTCTGCCAGTCCTCCTCTCTCGCGGTTCGGCCTGAGTCACACTCTATTCCCAACGTGAGGACAAACTTTTGGCCACGATTAATTAGAAGAGTCAACCCCCCCTCCCCCTTCTCAGTGCGGGTGCGAGTCCAGGAGAAAGTACCTTGTGCCTTAAACCAATTCCAAAGCTCCGCGCTACGGTTAACTTGCGACTCACAAAATCGCGGTTTTATGCCCTTCAGAATCCTGCGATTTCAGCCTGTTTTCAAAAAACTCGTTGATCCAAAAAAATTGGGGCCTTTTAAAAAAGTCGATCAAAACAATTGTTTTTCAATCTGTGAATTGAAGTAAACATATTAATATATGTTTCCTCATAAATATGTATCATGTATGACCATCATGCATATATGCAATATTATATATAACATATCTAACATTTGTACTTATCTTATAACAACATATATGATATGATTCATATAAGTTACATATAAAAAAATGTTTACTTAAAATACGTTTATTTTGGGATGGTCAATTAAGATTTGATTTGAATATCTTAAACTAAGACGATTTGTTGTCTTGAATTAATACGGAATGAAATTAATTCAAGATATGAAATTGAGTTTAATGAAAAAAAAGTTTCAGATTAAGACTCGTGTCTTAATGAAAGATCATTTTATAATAACAGTTTAGAAACGTTTTAATTTAAAGCGTCTTAAATTTAAGATACTCGTTTTTGCAGTGGGTCAGTGCTGCCAACTTTGTATAGATGTCTAAGGGGAAAATTGATTCGGCGGAATGACTCGACGAGAGCCATGTGGGTCAGCAGCTGTAATGAGGTCTCTCGTGGGCGGCCGGAAAAATTTTGCCACTCGCCTCTCTGCGATGATTTCAAACGATGTGAAAACTTTTCACCGATTAACTCTAGAACATTTTTGTATCGGGTTTCGATATACCGCCTATTCATTTCCCTTTCGCTTTTTTCAACTCGTGTTATTTTCACATTTGTTCAAATATAATTGTTTCTAATCATTTTTCGAATGTTAAACAGAAAAAATGCATTTTGACATACAAAGTTCAATCTATAAAGTTGTTTCAACAAAATTGAATGAAATAATTTTTCCGTAGGATGATGGGTAAAAGGAATTGGAACTGGAAAAATATTTTCTGATAAAAACTTGACCTTTATTATCAAATTATCCACGGTGAGTTTCATTCAGTAATTTTTTTTTTCTCATAAAAAAATAAACCGTTTGTGACTGTGAATACAAATCATCCACATTGATTCGAAAACCTAATTTCGCGCGTTTATAAGGATGCAATATTACGTTTTTATTATTGTTGACTTTTTGTATTGTTTTATTAACTGATTTTATGTACAGTAACGAAGCTTTCGGATATTGAAAATAGATCGATCCGATGAAGTGTTTCATTTTTTCATGTTAAACATATTTTTTGTCCAAACATTGCAACCCAGTGAAATTGTTCAATTGTGTTTGAACGTTTCAAGTTATTGTGTAAATTATCAATTAATATAAATGAAAATCATTCATATCAAATAACATTTGGTAAATATGAAGCATGGACGATAAATAAAAGTAAAATAAATATAAACAATGCTGCGAGTAAAAATTGCATCGAATTAAATTACAGGCTGACGAAAAATGGGTGGAGTGTATTTTTCAAAGGACCAGAAATCTATTTTAATACAATGAAACATACGCGACCAGAAAAATACGATTCATATGATTATTTAATAATAAGAATAAGAAATACGATTATTTGTTCAAACGTAAAATCTGCAATAATTTATAAAGAAAACCGCTTTTATAAACTTTCATATGCATTAAATTCAACATCTTATCTAATTTGTTGTTGAATCGTTCCGAGAATACAAAGTAACTTTTTCATGAGAATATGTCTTATAACAAAGACCAATGTAAATAATATTCTTTTTCCGGTAAAAATTCTACGGGATGAAAAATTAACTTATTATTCATATGGTTTCTGAAAAAACAATTAGGAAAATTGAAATCTCAA
>JAAMPD010001704.1:21161-41247 GCA_025266255.1 Trissolcus basalis | reverse complement strand
GGTAGAAAAATGTAATAAAAACTTACGGGACAGTAGAGAGCTATACGAAAAACGCTCTCTCCGCGATCCCTCGGCGCCCAAACTGTCAAAGGACAACAATCAAAACAACTGCCAAAGTCCACAAAAAGTGAGGTTATGCCGGGCCGGTGACACACAAAGGTCGATTGCAAGTCAGCGGCGAGTCGGCATCCCAGGTGAAAAGGTCGATCACGGCTGGAAGTCTCTCTGGTATTTTTCCGATCAGTTGTATATGAGTTTCAAACAAAATTCGTGAACAAATTTGTGAAAAAAATAGTGAACTGTATGATCAGTAGATGTTTACACTTCAAGGCGCGTTCACAATGATTATGATTTGATTATGATTATGATTTTATGATGAAAAGAATTCCTTAAAAAGTATTGAAATGATAAGAAAATATTTATTACTGTTGAAAGGATTATGTTTCTAATTATGCTTTGTGCATATTTGTGCATAATTATGTATTGTGCTGCAATCAGAAAGATGCAAGACTTGTGATTAACTCCGTGAAATTATTTATTTTTTATTTTTAAGTAATATGATAAAATAATTTTAGTATTAGTTTTGAAGGAGAGATAAGACGGTACAATGATACCTTACAAATTTATTTTTTTAGTTTCAAAAAAAGTTGAGAGATGAGAAGCACAAAAATTGTAAAGTGACAGTTGAACACTTTGTACGTTTAATTAATATATATATTAATAAACTATTTTGCAACAATTCCCTACACTTTCTTAATACTGTAAATCTATATTTCACATAATTATGGTTTTGATTCGATATTTGTACTCATACAAAAATAATTCAAAATAAATGACTAATAACAAACAATAAAAATAATAAAATTCCTGCATTTATAAGATTGAAATTCACTTTTGATTGATAATGATGTCTGTTATATAATCTCTCTTAATCTAATTATCTCTTCACATTATTAAATGTCCATTCATACCAATTTGATAAAATGAGAAAAAAAAAGTTTATTTGAAGTTGGTAACACGCGATTTTTCTCAACTATTAACCCTACTATTTGGTTGATACTATTTGGTCGGTTACCTTCGATCGTACGAGAGCTCCTTTTGTTTTATCAAGACGTTGTTTTTGGTAGACGGTTAATAAATCATATCATATAAACACTTGTGTATTGTATAATTGTTTACAAGCAAACACGAAGACTACATTAAAGGCAAAATTGATGCCTTTAATTCAATTGGGGCATTGTTGTCTAAATGAATATTCATTCAGAAATCACGTAAGTAATTTTTTAGGTTATAAATTGGTTTGTTTAGACTTTAATTGAAATGAGTTATTATCTTTAAGATAAAATGACAAGTTTATTATTTGTTAGATAACTATTTCACTTTTTAGAGCACATTTTAGATTTTTTAAAATTAAATTTTAAAATCATTTTAATTTTTTCTATTTGTAAAAAATGTTTCTTAACATTTCTACTACGGTTTGTAACTATAAATTTATATTTCACTGTTTAGTTTTGCATAATGCCCTGTCTTAATGGCAGATTTAATGACAATTTGAGTTCAAAAGTAACAACAAAATAACTATTGTCACATATTTTTTGAAATTTAAATTTGATATTGAAAAAGTTACATACTTTTCGAAGTCTAAGTCAATAATTAATTAATTATTGTTTATGAAAAAAAATTATACATTTAAATAAAAAAAGAAAAAAACTTTTTTTCAGGCAGAGATTTAATGAACATAGCATTCACGCCGCAATCATCAATTTTGTTAAAGGAAACACAGGCTGTGAATTGTTCCACAGATTCTCATAAACATCTTTTTTTTGGTTTGGATGTGAAAGCTGAAGGGAATATTAATAATTCCCATGTACATGTATGTATTATATTTTTTTCTCTCAAGTGCATTCTGCGCAAAAATTAGCGATTTCCCTTCTCCTGAAAAAATGAAACATTCAAACATTTAAATATTTCATTGTAAGACCTTATTTTTTGCTACAGTATGAATCAATTTTTTAATATTCATTTTCAAATCGTTTAATTACAACGTCATTACGATGAAATATATTGACAGTTCGAAATGGTATTTTTTCAAGAGGAGGGCCACTAATTTTTTTGCAAAATGTTTTTGCAAAATGTATATAAATAAATTTTTTAAGGCTACTAATTTTTCTTTTTTTTTCAGGAAAGAAGAATCATAATTGATTTGACATTTGATACTACATTTCGGTGTTTTTCGTAATAATTTTACATGTGTACATAATGTTTAATATAGAAAATAATTACACGTCTGTATTTTAAAACTCAATAAAGACTCTAATTTTACACCTAACCCAGAATTTTGACAAGAAAACAGGAATTGATTAATTCGAATATTTTGAGACTACTGTGGCGAGTTAAACTGAACCAACTTTAACCATTGATCTTTATGAATGAACCATTGATCTATATGAATGCTGACCACTGATCCTAATTTGACTTGAACCAAATTTGACCTTTGACTTTTATGAAACCTGATCCAAGTATTGAACATTGATCCTGATTCGATTAAAATTAAATTTAAACATTGACCCAAATGAAACCTGATTCAATTATTGAACTCTGATCCTGATTTGACTTGACTCTAACTAATTTTGAGTATTAATTAATTATAACATACAATCGTAAATTTTAATTTCACTATATTTAAAATTCATATTTATGAACAATATTAAAATTAATATTAATGATTAATTAGTATTCATTTTATTAGTTAACATAATATAGTTACGAATAATAAACCCAATAATTACTTATATTTCCATTGAAAGAAAAGTTAATTCTTCTTCAGTTCAGAAATACAGGAACAGCTTGCTATAAAATTTAAACATTATTACTATCATGCCTCCACGAAAAGCAATTAGAACCCCTGAAGAAGAAATTGAGTATCAAATATTGAAAAAAAAAAGAAACGCTGAAGCCCAGAAACGTTACAGGATGAAGAAAAAGCTGAGAGAGACTTTACTTTCGGATACTGAAAGTGTCAGTGTAGAAACTCATCAGGTAATTGGAACTGGATCAGTTAACGTTCAATCTGAAAATGTTGAACCTATTTCTGTTTCTAATGCAACTGACAGTGATAATGCACCTTCAATACAATATGAATCAGCTACTCAGTCTGTAACTCCGATTTTACTAAGTTCCGCTGTTCAAAGAAAAGGATACGTCAATTCCCAAGTTGTACACCAAAATATCAATGAAATTTTTGAACACAATATTGGTAGAATGAATTTTTCATGCAAACATTGCAATGCACTTCATTTTCAACATGAAATTGTAACAAAAGATGGCAATTCTTTTAGTGGGTGTTGCAATCACGGAAAAATTTTTCTAGAAACACAGCCTCAGCTTCCTGATTATCTTCGATCACTATTTGATGGATCTCACCCGAATTCATCCGAATTTTATCAAAATATACGATTGTACAATAATGCTTTTGCATTTGCATCTTTCAATGCTAACTTGGTAAAGTTTAATAATAGGCCTGGTCCTTTCTGCTTTAAAATTTCAGGACAAATTTATTATCAAATAAACACAGCTTTGTACCCTACCAATGATGAAGCTCCAACATTCGGTCAATTGTTTATTATTGATCCACATGAGGCTTTGAATCATCGTGCAACTGTTTTTGATAATCTAAACATCAATATATTAGAATCTTTGGACATTATGATGAGAGAATACAATGTTTTCTCTCAATCTTATGAAATGATGGCTAATGAATTGCAAAATCAAATGCAATCTAATACTGATGCTCCATCTGAGATGCAGTTATTATTTACTCTGAAACCAGGAATGGATCGACGTAGATATAATTTTCAGCGAGTAAATGAAGTAGCTGCAATTTTTTCTACTACAGCTGATGGTGAAATTCCTGAATCTTATGTTACAATTCGAAATAAGAATACAAAAGCTTTACAAACTGTGAGTTCAATGGATCCGAACGTTGAACCTTGGATATATCCACTTCTATATCCTTATGGAACACGTGGTTGGCACCGTGATATCTTACGAGTGAACAGTACTCGGCGAGTAACACGCAGAGATTATACAAAGTATCATCTTTCAGTAAGACCTAATGTTTTCAACACATTCATAATGGGCCGAAGACTTATGCAACAATGGGTTGTAGATTCTTATGTTAAAATTGAAAGAGATCGCTTAGAGTATCACAAATCTCATCAAAAAGAACTTCGCGTCGACACTTATAAAAATCTAAGTGATTACCTAAATACTAATGCTACTAATACAAACTCAACTATTGGTAAACTGACTATTTTACCCTCGACTTTTGTTGGATCACCTCGAAACATGCTTCAGCATTATCATGACGCAATGGCTGTCGTAAGACAGTTTGGGAAACCTGACATTTTTTTAACAATAACATGCAATCCAAATTGGTCTGAAATAAAAGAAAACCTTTTACCAGGGCAAGGACCATGTGATAGACCCGATATAGTAGGAAAAGTTTTCGATATAAAAAAGGATCACTTAGTTGATTTGATTGTGAGACAAAACTTTTTTGGTAGAGTTTTAGCTTACGTATATGTGATCGAATTCCAAAAAAGAGGTTTACCACATATGCATATGTTGATCACTTTAGACAAAAATGGCAAAAAAGAAACACCTGAAGCTGTCAACGAAATTATATCTGCTGAAATACCTGACCCTACTATTCATCCAGTTTTACATCAAATCGTCTTGAAAAATATGATACATGGACCATGCGGTGACTGGTGTATGGTGAATGGAAAATGTTCCAAGCGCTATCCTAAAGTATTCCAACCTAACACTACTATGAATGATAATGGATACCCCATTTATCAGAGAAGGAACAATAATATCACTTACGAGAAGTCTCAAGGATTTTTGGTGGACAACAGAAATGTTGTGCCTTATTCTCCAAAATTACTAAAACTTTTCAACTGTCATATGAATGTAGAAGTTGTTTCAAGTATTCAGTCTGTGAAATATATTTACAAATATATATACAAAGGTCATGATGCTGCTTCGGTTGTCATACAACAAAACAATTCTGGAGAATCTGTCATTGAACATGATGAAATAAAACAATTTATAGAGACACGTTACGTAAGTCCTATAGAAGCATGCTGGAGAATTTTTAGCTTTAAGCTACAAGACAAGAGTCACACTATTTATCGTCTGCCTGTTCATTTACCAAATGAGCATAATGTAATTTTAGAAGATATAACGAACAACCAAAAGTTGTCAGAAGCGTTAGACCAAGTAACAATGTTAGTAGAATATTTCAATTTAAATGCCCGCGACGAAAGTTCAAGAAATTACGTTTATTCAGATATTCCAAAATATTTTGTTTACAAAAAAGAAGATGTTGATGGGAAAAAAATTATGCGTTGGCACAAACGGCAAAGTCATTTCAAATGTATAGGTAGAATGTATTCTGTTAATCCTGCGCAAACTGAATTATTTCATTTAAGAATATTGTTATTAACAATCAAAGGTGCTACAAGTTTCGAAGATCTGAGAACAGTGAATGGAGTGCTACACCCTTCATTTGCTGCAGCTTGCTTGGCTTTAGGATTAGTTGAAAATGATGAAGAATGGAAAAAGGCCATGACTGAAGCAGTCTCGTGGATGATGCCTCGCCAGCTCAGATATTTGTTTGTTCGAATTTTAATTCATTGTCACCCAAAACACCCTCATGATTTGTGGCAAGAATTCAAATCTGATTTGTCAGAGGACTACGCAAAAAATTATGACAAATTGCAAAGTGAAAAAATAGCATATGATGAGATCGTTAAATTATTGCATGATCAAGGCTATCACGACTTCAAAATTAATGACATGGAGGGTATAGAGACCATTGCTCGTGACGTCATTTTAATGTCTGCAGAGCAACATTTGGAAATTGGATTGCGTCAGTACTCAATGATGACTGACATGCAAAAACAAATTGTGGATACGATTTTGGATTCGATTAACAACAGTAGCAATCAAAAATGCTTTTTCATCGACGGACCAGGGGGAACAGGAAAAACATTTATTTATAATACTCTTTTTCACTTGATCAAAGCAAAAAATAAAGTTGCTTGTACCATGGCATTTACTGGAATCGCGGCTACACTACTACCTGAAGGGAAAACTGTGCATAAAACACTTGGACTGCCTGTGCCACTGTTTTCAGATTCATCTTCAAGTATCAAAAGGCAGACTGAAATTGGCCAAAACTTGAAAAACACGGATGTGTTTATTTGGGACGAAGCTCCCATGGCTCCTCGACATGCTTTAGAAATCATGGATAGAACTTTGAAAGATATCATGGAAAAGGATGAATTGTTTGGTGGTAAAATTGTTATTTTAGGAGGAGATTTTCGACAATTACTACCGATTAAAGAAAACGCAACTAGGCAAGAAGTAGTTAATCTTTCAATAAAATTTAGCTACTTATGGAAACACTTCCAAAAGTTTATTTTAAGCGAAAACATGCGCGTTCTACCAGAAGAGCAAGAGTTTGCTCATTTCGTTTTACAAATCGGAAACGGTGAGTTGAATAACAACAAAGATGAGATTAACATCCCTTCTTGCTTATTGGCTGATGCAAACTCTGATATTGTAGAGGAAATTTACGGTGAAGTATTACGAAATCACGCATACAAAGATGCATCCTCGAAAGCTATTTTAGCTGCTCGAAACGTTGACGTAGATGAAATAAATAAGCGTGTTGTTGATTTGTTAGATCAATCAACTGAACGAATTTACTGTAGTATTGACAGTATAGATATTTCTGATGATAGTGGCGAAATCGCAGCAACAATTTTACCTGAGTATCTCCACACGTTAACACCACCGTCATTACCACCACATGAATTACGTTTGAGACAATATTCTGTAATAATGCTTATTCGAAATCTCAACATTGATGAAGGGCTTTGCAATGGTACACGATTATTAATTCTTGATTTCAATGATCATTTACTGAAATGTGAAATTTTGACAGGAGACAAAGCTGGTAGTATAACATTCATTAGTCGCATGTCAATTCAGTGCGAAAATGTGTATCCGTTTAATTTCAAACGACGTCAATTTCCTATTAAACTTGCATTTGCTATGACTATCAACAAATCTCAAGGACAAACATTTGAGAAGATAGGCATCGACTTGCGAAAAGAAGTTTTCAATCATGGTCAATTTTACGTTGCAATATCTAGAGTAAGATCTTGGAACTCTTTGAAAATTTTTGTCGAGAATCAAAATGTTTCAACTTCTACAAAAAATTATGTATATCAAGAACTTTATGAATAACTTAATAAAAGTAAACGTTTATGATCGTGAATCATTCGAATACCAAAACTCAGGACAGCGCGCCCGGAGGGCGCGCCCTCATTCACCTAGTTTAGTAAATCTGTTTTTTACTTTTAATACAATCCTTCCTGTTTGCCATTTTTACGAAAAAAGATCAGACGTCAAATATTCCACTTACACGTCACAATGTATCAGTCATGTAAGATAACGCTCTCCTCCGGAATTTGCAATTCCATTCTATTCTCACTCAGATGAGAAATACAAAAGCATTTCCTGCAAAAAATAAAAATAAACAAAACACAAAACAAAACGTAAAAAATAAGCAGACAAACAAAATTTGAACCAAAGCCATGAAAAAATTTTGCAGTCCAAGGTGATACCTTCGGGTTTTTTATTTTTATTTTTTTCTGTTCGCGATGTTTATTTCCGACACGCGGCAAGTATCGCAATTCAACGTTCCGAACATACGTGTTAAATTTCGTTGTAGTTATACCGGCCGGGCTATCGACGCATTCGCATTCCTCACATTCGAGTCACGTACCGATCTCATCTCTCGTTATGAGAGGAATAACGACGAGCCAAACTATTGAGATTGTCAATCGTTGCAGTTCAAATTTCACGTGCACACAAGACGAGTCAATGTAATGGCATCGTAAAATGTGTGTCACTCAGATGCCTATCGTAAAATTTTGCAAACAAGATACTTGGCATTACAATGGACCGTCGCGACGAACCGATTAAACATGCTTTTCAGATATACTCAATGTCTTTTTGTTCGCTTTACAATAATTGAAGTGACAAAAATATTACTTTCAATTTAGAAATAAAAATTTAGAAAAAAATAAGGTTAGCTCGGAGGTAAAAATGATCATGAGTCGGTATCATAGGTCAGTTTTGTTTACAAAAATAAGTTAAGGTCAGAAAGGATTCCAACAATATTTATTGTTTTCATAAAATAAAATATATCGACATTTCAAAGAATATCTTTGAACATTTTGATTTATAAACAAAATTGTAGTAAACAAACAATGAAGTTGTAAACAAACTAACCTTTCATACTATTTGAAAAAATGTTGAACAATTTTTTTATTTTTTATTTTTTGAATTGATGAATTCAAGTTTTTTCTTAATTTTTGAAATGAATTATTGATATTTATTTTTAATTTCATGTAAAATATTTCAAAGTATATTGTATATATATTTTCTATACTTGAAATATATTGGTATATATCTTACATGTATCATTCATAAATTGATTATAAAATGACAATCAATTATATAAATAAAATATAAAATAAAATAATATTTTTCCTTGTGGATAACCATAGCTCTAAGACAAAAAATTTATGTTCGGTCCTTGTCCTTGTCTAAAGAATTTGATCTAGGCTTAAAAGGAATAATTTATTAAAAATTATACAATTTTGGAATATTGAAAAAATATATTACAATTTTATGAATTCATATCTTTGTAAAATTTTGATTTCATATTTAAGGTAATTATCGCGTGAGACAGGTTTACAAGATTAACAAAAGATAATTACACTAAACGATTCTTTATTGTATGCATTTTTATATATTAACAAAAAAAATAGTGGTTAACGACAAGTTAAAAAAGATATTAATGATTTTTTTAGTACGTTTGATTGAATGCGATAGAAAGAGACATATACAAAATGTACAGTTTTTTTGATTTTTTATCACTACTTGAAAACAAGATTAAGAAATAAAAATCTTATTTAATAACATGAAATTAAACCAGGAATTCATTTAAATGAAAAAAATGATACCTAAACGACCATTTAAGGTCAATTTTTTCAAATTTATCAAGTGACTTCACTAAATTGAGGTTATGACAAGTGTGATGACGTGAATTATAATGAAATTTTACTAGTTTTTCTTCAAAAATAAGTTTAAAAATTGAAAATCGATATTTTCAATAGCTTTCACAAGTTTTTTGTTTTGTGTTTTTTGTCAAAAACCCACAAATTTGAAATTTAGTCTTTAACTTGACTCACGTATACGCGGTAACTACCTTAATTTTGAATAATCTTAATTTCAAGAAATGTCGACAAAATGTTTTCTACAAAAGCTTAATTTATTATAAATGAAGAATTTCTTGGAAAATTTTGATTTGCAGAATGAAAATATTGGTTATATATTAAACAATTTGAGCGTACATTCTCATTTTCTAAAAATTTTAATCCGATTGGGAAGATCCACTAACGAGGTAATTAATTTTGCTCGGAGCATTTCGTTATCGGATACATTGTTTCGGATTAAATTTACATCATTCAGTGTGTTCTCCGTAATGCCAAAACCGTAATATTGATCAGCATGAAAGAAAAATTTTCCCATCCCTCGTGAAATATAAAACATACATTTTGCAACCCAATGTTTTCATAATATTTTGAACGATTCATGTACAACTTCGAATACATTTTTGTTCTCATTTTTTCATTTTTATGCAGAAAAAATACATTATTAAATATCAAACGCGTTTTTCTTTAGAGAAGCATTTTTTTTCGCATTCTGTGAAAATTGTGAGAATATTCCAATTTTTCATTGAATTTTATTGATGCTATAATCTGTACCGTACACCTAAATTTAAAGACAGATTATTAAGAATGTTTTCATCCGATATTTACACGTAACAAAATATAATCTTTGGATTTTCGATAATTACTTGCTAATAAAGCAGTTGCACCAGTAATCCAAACCAGTAAAATTTTGAACGTTTGTAACTGAACAATGTAAAAGCTACTGAATATAAAATTTTGATTTAAAAACCGTTACCTTTTGTTATGTGAAATAAAAAGGCTTTCAGTAAACACATAATGAATAAATGTTTGCCATTTTTGTTTGAATTATTTAATTGTTGAAAATTCAAATTCCTGATACATTCCGATCGATGACTGATATAATGTTTGTATAATTCCGTTAGAAAAATAAATTGTTGAGCATGATATTTAGCATACTTTTTTCGTTGAAATTGAATGATTTATAAATAGCATATTTTTGTCAGGTTGTGTTACAAGTTGTGTTTGGAGATGTACCAAAAAGTCTAACCGATGAGTTGTCGGGTTAAGACAACACCGGGCTGCTTGTCGGTTGGGTCGAAATCGTTTGCGGCCCCACAGGGTTGTAGGAGACAATCCATCTCCATCACAGAACTCTGACCGCATACAGATAAGGCCGTTAGGTTGTATCAGTGGCCACTATTTACACGGTCACATGCTAACTTCTTTTGTACTTGTTTCTTGTGCGAGTTCAACTCATTTTTCATGGAATTTGCCAGAACTTATTTGAAAAAATTGGAAATATAAAAGTGCATCCGTTCAATCAAACGAACGAATTAAAATGAAAAATTATACATCAAATTATATATGGTTTGGCGAATAATAAATGCGATTAATAACGCTTTTGTGAAGTAAAACAAATGGGAGAAAAAAAGGGAAAGAAAAAGTTTGTAATTGATGTCTGAAAGCTGAATGTATACCCCGAGTATGTTTGTCAATGAGTTTCTATTCGTACACGCGACACTTGTTCCTTTTTTCCTCGCTGCTGGGCAAACAATTTCAACTTTGTGATTGACGTGGCATTGATTCTCAGTTCTCAATTTTTCCTTTCGTGCTTTCGCTGTTTACCTTCGATTTGGTCGCTCGGGTATCTCACCGAATCGGATTCATGCACAGTATTTACACAAATACAGATCTACAAGCACTCGGTTTACGCACGTCAACAGTAAATATCGCGAGGCGCGTTGTGAATCATTGATGGGGGGAGAGAAAAAATGCGCATGATTTACACGCGGCGTCCGCTAAACTAAAATAAATCCTCCAAAATGTGTAACACGCATGAACTTGCTCGCCGGGATAGTATTTATTTTGATTTTTACGTTACCACGCGTCGCGCTGACATTCATCATAATTCCACTGTCACCCAGGCCATTTTTCTCCTTTTTTTGAATTCAAGAATTTTTTATATTACAAAAAATGTACAGTTTGGATGGATTAAAAGTTTTATTTTATTGATTATTTTATTCGGATGTATTTGTATTTGGGTTATATAATATAATGATACGTATAACTGAGTTTGAGTGATATATAATATTGAATTTATTTTATATTTATATCTATATTTTACCATATATATTCAGTTTATTATTCGGTTTTAAGTATCCAAATATGTGTTTAACTTACGGTGGTATGAAAATAATGAAAATAAATATAAATATAATATAAATATGTTAATAATAAATAATAAAATATTAACATAAATAAAAATTTTGTTTGTTTACAAAAACGAGTCCGGATCTGGAAGTAACACAACAATTATTTTTATAAAACAAAATATATCACTGTATTCTTGATATATATCGAAGAATAACCTAATATATATTTTCATGCCGTCGTATATTGATATACCGTCTCAATAATGTGTGATAAAGTTTGTGTGATTTGTTTGTGAGTATGACTGAGTCAAAAGCACACAGTCTGAGATTAACATTTTTTTCCACATAATTTCATTTTTGTTCAAATCTTTTTTTTTTTCTCAAATTTTGTTGTTGAGTATGTGCGATTAGATAAAGATATACGTGGGAGAATGTCTGTAACTTAATCTGTGTGATCAAAGAAGTTGAATTGATTATGTTGATAACGTGGTTAAGTGTTTGTGATATGCACTTCTATTTATCTATTCTGGAACAAACGAAGTATTAGAAGTTGCGAGAAGACCGTAGGTTTGACTTTTGGAGTTGACCCTAGAGCAATATTTCTATGACTTTATTAGAAAGTGTTTCACCGTTTATTCAAGTGAACAGATCGAGTACTCGCAATAATACTTACATAAAATAGGAAGTTAGTGTACTGTGCGATTTATAAATAAATAAACGCACTTTACGATGTATGACTTTAACACGTTCTATTCTAGGTGTAAAATTTTCGTATTTATGCGAGGTATTATTAATTCATTCATGTTGGATTATTTTTGTTACGAGTACATAAAGATCGAGCTACAAAATCGTAATTCGTAATGAAAGTATGTTTCAAAAAAAAAAAAAAAAAAAAAAAAAAGGATATAAAAAAATTGTTCATCATTCAGAACAAAGTTACTTAAAAATATAACAGTTTGTGTGAATTAACGAATTTTGAATTTGCGCTAAACCATGATTTATCACTTACGCTCGATGTTATTTGCAGGAAATCTTTTGATGGTTTCATATAAATTTTGTTTCTGTTCTTTCTTGAAGGTTCGGCAGCCCTCGAAGTAAGTCTATAAATCAACGCGGTTTGCGGATGATGCGTGCAATGACGACGACACCGTAAGGGGCTTCGATGAAGGATTTGTCACTACTGCATCTGACATCCGACGAGGCGCATCAAAACCGATTGAATTGACCGACAAGGCTACAACTTTTCTTTCAGTACCCTGCATTCGCCGGACGCTTACAAGGTATTATTATATTTTTTTCCATCGATCTACAAATTACTCTCTCCTCATACCATAAAAAATATTTTATGGTATTTTTTATATCTTTACGTTTCCTCCGCTTCGATCCACAAACTACACATTTTCTCCAACCTATAAAAATATCTCCCTTGGTATTTTCAAATTATTCGAAAATTTATTTTTTTGTTCATAAAAAAAGTTTGTCAATTACAAAAACAAAAAACAAAAAAAAGAAAACAAAATTGAAAACATGAAAATAAATTTGTTCTGGCCTCGAGAGAACTTGAATGTTCAATGCAGAAAAATTGAAAACAAAAAGTCGTGGGGGATGGAGGAAAAGATATATATTTTGCGCGACACGCTAGAACAAATTCGAATGACATTTATAATAAAGTTTGGAGTAGGGCGCGGTATAAGTGTTTTTGAGTACATGTCGTAAAGCAACCTTTGTCCTAGTGACCTCAGACCCGTAATATTGTGTAGTCGTGTCTCTTTTCAAGCGACCTCTTTCATGCGGTACCGTACCAAATTTTACGGCGCTCTTTATTTGAAAACCCGCAGCTGCATCACCTAAACACACTTTGCGTGCTCTTCAAATCTTATCATGTGCATCGGAATTCCGTGTGAAATCATTGAAATGCCTTTTTCACTTCTCAACTTCAACGTTAAATTCAAACAAAATTAAATGAAAATTAAAAAAAGAACTAGCAATTTCTTTTTATCCATTTCTGCAAAATTTGCAATGCCAAACTTTTTGCATTGGTTTAATGCATATTTTATTGATCTCATAGTTAAGTGTATTGAAACAATGCAAAAAGTTTGAGCTTCAAATTTTCATTCCAGAGTGTATAATAAATGCAAAGTGAAAATTGTTTAATCAAGGATTCATTAAATTCCGAGTTAACCAATTTAGGTTGAGGAATTAGAAGTGATCTCAAATTAACAATCAAGGAACAATCATTCGAATCGACGAATCCTGACAGGATCGCTCGTTCCTTCGGAAAATTAATCAAGTTTCGTTAATTAATTATTGATATTAATAAACGCGAAATTTTGAACTTAATTTTTGGACGTTACAAAAATAGCAGTTTAAAAACGTTGGCGATGTAAAATAATGGCAATTTGAAATACTGTTGGGATTTGAAATTGGCGTTTGATCAACTTGCAAGTAAGCTAATTAAAAGTTAATTTTGATCCGAGATGACTGAAACGAACGCTTATTAGATTAACAAAAAACTGTTAAATGAGACGGAGAAAAAAAAAAGTTTACCGCCTGTTACTCTCCGACTGGTAATTCACTTTTAAGGAATTTACGATTTCGTGAAAGCCAGATAATCCGTACTATTCGATTTCGAATCAAACGTATTTATCCTGGTCCAATTTTGGATTTGCAGTTGCGACCCGTAATTCGTTACAGGATATAATGCCGATAATTCCGCGTCCCATTAATTGCTCTAATTTCACCAACGATAATCCTAATCATTCTTTCTGCCCTGGCGCACTTATCGAGTGGAAATTGCAGCCCGGGGAAAAATCATTGCAACGTCGCTCAGACATTCAAGTATATTTCCAATTTTTATCCATTTAATTATTTATTACAAAATGCTTCTTATTAATGGCAATCTAAAGTCGATGTTTTTTCATATTCAATTTTTGACAAACAAATCTTTGGTATCTATTTAATTATCCATTTTATTTGTTTTTTGTCAAACTTGCTTTTTATTACCCACAACGACAAAAATATATGTCAAAATATAAGCAAAAAAAACTTTTTTTATATAAAAAATTTATATTTAATTTATATAAGATCTTGCTGCTTTATATTTAAAATATAAACGGTTTATAGACGATACGAAAAATATACAAGTTTATATTTTATTAATATAAATTTACATTTTAAATATAATTGAAAATATATTTTTGCCCCTGTGGGATAACGACAATCCAAAGTCGATATCTTTTTATATCAAATTTGTCACAAAGCAAACTATGGTTTTAATTGAATTATCCATTCAATTATTTATTACAAACATAGTTCTTATTAACGACAATCCAAAGTTGATGTTTTTTCATATTGAATTTTTGACAATGCAATCTTTAGTTTTTATTCAGCGGATGATTGAGTTTAGTGTAACCTGATCAATTTTTCATAAGAGGAAAAGAAAAAGAAAAGAATGACTATTTTCTTTGGTCAAGAAAGGAGAGAAAGATAACCCTTTATTATTTTTTCATGAGATTTATCCTTTCACATTTGTTCCCATGACGTTTATCTACCTTTGCCTACTACTTTGACTCAGATAGTGGATTTCCAGTTCGCTATCTTACGTTTAACAGAGTTGCAATAATAATAAATTTTTTTTCACAGTGCTTCACCGTAACTTTACTCTCGTGAGTTTTCTTTTACCGAATATAATAGTAAAATGAATGAGTTTTACTATGTGAAAGAGATAACGATAAATAGTAACGCGTGGCAATATGTGGTTACGAATGATAAGTCAGTGAAAGTCGACGGAGCAACTTGCCGAGGAACAAAAGCTTGCACAAACTGTCCCACGTCGGGGCGTTATATTTCGGGGCAACAAAAAAACCCTGCGCGTCAACGGATCCATTATTTGTCTCGTTTGAGTGCATGCAGATTCGAGCACGGATTGTAAGGCGCGATAATTTGAGTGGCATAACAACTTTAACAACTTCAATGTAAAAAGTTGAGTCTTAAAAAAGATAGATAAGATTTATACACTTTATTATGTTCGAATTTAACAATTTAATTTTAGAAAAAAAATAATGAAATTGAAAAGGAAAATTTCGAGGTATTGAATATTAAGTTTTGATTTGATTTTTGTGATAAAAATATTTTTTCAATTTTCGAAAAAAATTTTAAGACTGCAAACCTTCAATATGAAAATTTAAGTTTCACAAGATATACATTTTATAAACTTTATATATGAAATAACAATGTAGTTTTATAGAAAAAAAAATAAAATTGAAAAGGAAGATACAATAATAAATATAATTTGATAATATATATTATAATAAATAATAATATAATTATTATATTTATATAATATATTATAATAAATATAATAGTTAATACGTTCCAATTGAATATTAAGTTTCGATTTGGTTGTGATACACAATTTTTGCCAATTTTCAAAAAAAATTTGAAGACTGCAAATATTCAGTAATTTATTTATCAATGTAATTTTGAAAGACAAATTTGTCTGAAATTAAGTTAAATGAATTTTTGTTGTTGATATTTGTAGATTATGATTTGTTAAAGCGAAATACATTTCGGTAGAACTAATATACTGATACTGTGATATAAACGAGATCTTCGCCGAGACGTTGGTTTGTTTATAGCATCTCTATCAATTACCAAAATTAAACATAATCACTCAAGTAATTTTCAATCAACATACAGTCAATACTACTCCTACACAAGAACTCAAATAGTTTCGAAACCTGCGTCGGTTCAATTCCGCGAGCCAAAAATGTGCGATTCAATATTGGTTATATTATCAAGCGGTAAATATTGAAACGAAATTAATCAATGTTTAACGAGTTCCGGTTAATTCCAAGCTGTATGTTGACTTATCCAAAAATTTGTTTAAAAATTAAATATTGATGAAATTAAATTGTTGTCGAAGATTGGTTTAACATACGAACGCATAATTCAGTGTGTATATTTTCTCATAAATTTGATAGGTGAAAAATAAAATGTTGCAAAGAAAAATTGAAAAATGCTGAATAAAGCGAGGTATTCAATTTAAATGAAATATTAAATGGTAAAACTCGAGGTATGAAAAATTATAAGAAACGTGGAAGTCTACTTGCAATATCAATTGAAATTTCGATTCTCAAGACATTTTGCGGGAGGTTACACGTCAAAATGAATAGCGACATTTGCAGAATAAATCGCACATGTTGAAGCACGTGAACGTAGAGATAATGTTTGTATTTCGAATGCAATCAACTCAGGCTTCGTGTAACTTTCGCACATTAAATTCGCTCAATTGATATTATTTTCGTCTTCCACCCAAAATGTTCTAATATTCTCGTTTAATTTATTTATCAGCACTGTCGAACATCCTATCGACACTGCCGCATTAATAATTGAAAGTTCTCTCTCTTTCAGGCGGCATAAATAATTGCCAATTTATTGATGCGAATCTCGATAGAGCCGTTTGCTATATTAATTAGATCGGATTACGGTAGTTATATCTATGACTATACCTATATTTTCACGAATCTATTTTTTTTTTGACCTAAAAGAATAAAAAATATTTTTACAATTTTTTCGGGGAAGTTAAATACACTGGTGGAAAAAAATGCAACACTTTGGATGGTCGAAAATTTACCACTTTTAGAAATGCTGTAACTTCCAAAATTTCAAACGAGAATAATTCTAGTTTTTTTTAATTGAAGATTAAAATCTTGTATTTAAAATTTTTAACACTATTTTTCATAAAACTAAACTCTTCCGAATTCAAACATAACCTCAAAAAAAAAATTATGGATTTCGAACATTCGCACACAAAAAATCCATAATTAACGTAAATTTTGTTAATTTAAGTAATTTTAAACAAAAAAATTCTATGATCTTCAAACACCTGTACAGAAAAAATATTCATGAAATTGTTTCATTTTTTTGTTTTTAAAATTGTGATCTGCTTACAATAAAAAACACATATCAAATAAAATGAATTAAACATTCCGGAAGATGTTTTGAAAACTCGAAAAACGCTTAAAAAAAGTGGATTTTTAAATTGCTATAACCTAAAGCAGAATCATCCAAAGTTGATAATTTTTTTGTAAACTATCCAGAATAAAATAATATTTTAGATTTTTAATGTAAAATTTTGACGTTCATTATTGATTTTTTTGTGTGCGAATGTTCAAACTCCATAAAATGGTTGCAAAATGTTTTTTTTTGTATTTGAGGTTACGTTTGAATTAAAAAGCGTCAAGTTTTATGAAAAATAGTATTAGAATTTTAAAGACAAAATTTTAATCTTCAATTTAAAAAAAAAAACAGAATTATTTTGTTTAAATTTATGCAACATTTTGAAAAGTGGCAAATTTTCGATCATCCAAAGTGTTACATTTTTCCCCCCCAGTGTGTATTATTTTATATAATATTAAAATTCAAATATCACACATATATATTAAAACATTTAGATTCATGCATGGGTTGTATGAGTTTGTGTGATTTAAAATGTGTGATCATTATAAACTTATTCTGATTAGAAAAATCAAAATTCAATTACATTTAGTAAATCTGAAGTTAATGAATGATTTAGTCTGTGTGATTGAGTTTGTCTGTGGTTGATTATGTGTGATTGAAGATTTGTGATGCAGTTAATATAATCAACTATGTATTATTTAGAACTGAAATGTTATAGACTATTATTCATTACGTGTGTTTAATTACTTGATGAGTATTTGTGATTGAGCTTGTTCGTGTAAAATAATTAATATCATTCATCAGTCCAGAAAAAACTTATGGATAGGAAAGCTAATAGGTTCATTTATTGAATAGATACAGCAGAGTAATAACATTTGAGTCCCATGGAAGCCAACCTAATTTATTAATTTGAACATGAGTCTGTCATTAAAATTTGATGAAAATGTAATATTATTACATGACAAAATTTATAAAAGAGTATCACAAATTTGACTAAAATGTCGTAAAGAAAAATATAATAATCATCTGAGTAATAATAATTTCTAGAAAATTTGCTCATTAGAACTGTACAGTTGTAACAATGGTAATATGATGAAATTTCAAAATGTTATTAATGCTATAGTGTCACCTATGTGATTTCTATCGACGTTACAATTTAATATTCACACACATACATCATTGGCAGAAATATATTCTACAACAATCGCGTTATAATAATACTTCAAAACTTTCAATGACATTTTGGAATTAAGAATGCTGCTTTGCAATAAAACTTGTGTCTGAATCTTGAGTTTCGTCAAGCTATAACCCTTGTCGCCAAAAACATGATCTGCATATGTAACATATGCAGATAAGTGCTTTCTCGTGCTTTGGGAAGCGTAAATAGTTAATAATTCATTCATGACATTTGAAAATGAAACACGCACTTTGAAATATTTAGTTAGGAATAGCAGCGCGACGTTATTAATGGGCACTATTAGGACATTAAACGCCGCTACAAGGTGTGAATGAAAATTCGCTCGACTCGTTAAAAGGAACCGAGTGTTGTTCAAACTCCACCGTACAATTTTAACTCGCGTTCTTCTTCCAACGGGATCGTAAAGTTATTATACGATTTCGATGTCACATGGTGCCTTACGATTATCCCCCGTAAAAATTGTCTAATTGAACTACTCAACTCGTGAGACGATGAAAAGTTTGAATTATTTCTATCATCAAAAGGGATCGGAGCAGACAATAAAAAGTAAACCAAGTTGATTAAAAAAGAATTGTTCGGCCCATAAGAGAAGTGAAAATTAATATATTCAAGTGCGCTCCCATCCGCGACTGCGATGACAACTCTTAATCCCCCGGGCGAGCTCTTAATTGCGAAAAATGATTTTTGTGCGTCGAAGCACTTCCCGTGGACCGCATCAACTGAAACGAAACGGAGCAGCGGTGCGTGGTAGCCGGCTGACATTCGTCGCTGGTCGCCGCTTGCCCATCACCGCTGGACGAGACACTCGAGCCCGGCCGAACGCCTACGAGGATATCCGAAACGCATCGAACCCTCCGACTGGTTGGTTGGCTCGCCCCCCTCGGTGCTCTCAGTCTCGTTGCGAGCGCCATATCGCGAGTGTCGTTTGCTCTCTCCTCCGTCTGGACCGCTTCTCACAATTCGGATTCGCTTGCGAATAAAAAGAAACCGGGAAAACAAGCCGGCCGGGGGGATCAAAAAAAAAGTTGCGTTTCCGGCTCGAAGGACCAGCGACTGTCCAGTTCCGAGTGCTTTCAGTTTCTTTTTTTCATATCGTATTTTATTTGGATCATGTTTGAAAGTTGACTTCGAAAATTGGAGACTCAGTTTTGTGACAAAGTTCCGTTTCTGCGGACTGCCGAGTGGGATCCCAACCTAGATGGCATCTTCCTGAAGAATCTGTTCGGACAGGATGCCTCTCAGATGGACGTTGGAGCTCGGCTGTTAGAAGACGCGAGCCCGCGTAGCACCTAGCATTGCACACTGTTAGAAATTTCTACACGACAATAATCTACCGAATGCCATTCTTTTTTTTCTTCTTTTTAGTTTTTTTTTTTTTTTTTGTTCTAACGACGTAATTGCTCAATTTTGGCAGTCGTTGTCGCACAGCTCGATCC
>JAAMPD010001704.1:0-21144 GCA_025266255.1 Trissolcus basalis | reverse complement strand
AGTTTAACATGAAACGTTTGGAAACGATTAGCAACAAATTTGAAATTGAGCTATTGAATAAATGTGCAAACAAATCAAATGAAAAGAAATTTATTAAACAAAATAAATGAAATAAGTAAAAGAAAATTATTTTTTTTTTTTTAAATTTGAAATAAATTTGAAATATTTGAATTAAAAAATATTCAAAGGAACAAACGAAAACATAAAATTGTGTGCAAATGTCTAACAGTGTAGAGATCCCTAAACGTCAGGATGGATCGCATCGGGGTGGAGAAGGTCTCCGATAGGTGGAAGCTATCGGCATTGTTTTCCTTATGCTTCATGTGTTTGGGAATGAGCGCATTCCTAATGTACAAGGACTACCTTCTGGAGGCGCGGATAGCAGAGTTGGAGGCGCATCACCAGCCGCGAGAGTTTGCGATTGACGAAATAATGGCGAGGCTAAGGCGAGAGGTGAAGGAACAATTGGACAAGGCCCAGGATCAGCCCGGGCTCTCGCGGATGAAGCGCAACCTAGCGGATTGCAACTGTCCTGCAGGTACTTTCTTTTTCAACTCACGTCGGCTCCTTTGAGACGTCACAATGTCCCTTTGATTAGGAACAAGACAGTCGTTGTAGGGTCATCCCTTGGTGCATGAATAAGTCATGAAATCTGCCCCTCGATGAAGTAGATCGATGAAGTGGATCCAGTGCCACCCGAGGGTGCTCTTTGCGAATGTTCGATGATGGTCAATTTGGGTAGTTTGCTGTGATTGGGGGTTAATGGTTGCAAGGGTGGACACCCTGAGAGCCCAAATCACGAGGGGAATATTTTGAATACCTGTTTAGAAAGCCGTCAATAGCGAGCCAACTTGCTTCGCGTCTAATCTCCCACTATGAGCTAAACCTTGCACTTAGGGTGTCCAATTTGTTCCCGATAAGCTGAATATTATTATTTTTTTACCGCCGGCTTATCGTCGTTCGAGTTTAGTGTGATTCAATATGTCGATCAACTTGGAGCTTGCAGTCCAAAGATACAAGTTTACGTAACAAGTTTTTGTTTGTGCGTTTTGTTTGCTTTTGGGATTGAGTTTGTGTGACGAATTTGGTGAGATCCAGCTTATGCATGTGAATGAGTTTGTGTGATTATGTGGGAATGAATTTGCAATTGCATAAAATTTAAGCTTTTTCAGTGTTTTTATTCTTTTATTTGTCAGGAAGCTTGTGTGATCGGGAATGTATAATTCACTGAGTGTGATCACGTAAGTGCGATTAAAATTGTGTGACAAAATTCAAAAACTGATGAAATACATTTTTTGTTATTTATTTTGTTGACATTTTTGATTATTTTATGTGATAAAATTAAGTGTGATGAATTTTGTGAGATATAAATTATCAACAAATACTAAATTCAAATTGCCATCAATTTGTGTTTGAAAAAATTGGTTTTCTTTGCGCAAGTAAAGGAGACTCGAGTTAGTGTGGGTCTAATCAGTGATTAAACGAGAACAAAACTAGAAACTGCGTTTTATGAATCGTGCATTTGTTTATCGCTCGGGGACTGATGTTTGTTTGCAATTCAGATGAGCTGAGGTCTCGTAGGTCTCGCTAAATCAGCGGTTTTTGTTTTTCGCTGGGAGAACAAGCAAATCCTTTTTGGCTTCTTCTGCCTCCCGACCGAAAGTCCACCATCTTTTTCTCAAGTCACGTTTGAACTGCTAAAGAAATTATCCATTTCCTAAAAGAGCAGAACCGCCGCTAACTCCGGTTGTAACGTCTCGAGTGCCGTCTCAACATCAGCCGGCTGATTAAATTCACAACTTACTGGCATGCCTAAAGTTGGACGCGCTATGACATTAATTATACACTGCAACGCATTACACTTTGCTAACTGCATGAAAATCTTTGACAGTGCGCCCGTCTGCCGTCTTCTTTTATTCAACTTTCCACGCCGTTTTGTTCATTTCTGTTTTACTTCGCGCGACACAACTTTTTTCTACATTTGCCCGAACGTTCAATTTCGTTTTCTCTTTTGCCTTACTTGATAATTCCTTTTACTTCTAATTCCCTATCTTGTTTCTCGACCTTTAGTTTTTTTTGTTTGTTTTTTTTTTTAATTCGGCACATTTGCCTGGACGGTATTCCTGTCGGGACGCGAAACAATTTGGAACTCACACAAAAGCCATTAACATTTTCACAACATCCAAGCCGTCGTCTAACTAATTTCTTAGACCACCTAATTTGCCAATATCTGAAGCAACGGCCCGTGTCCTCGTAATGATCAAACAGCCGAACTCGAGATGTTCCTTTCGTACGAAATTTGTCCGTTACACGTGGGAATCATTTGGCTCTAATTTATTGCAGTTTGGCCTCTAGTACAAATTTACTGTTGTTATACGGCACCGCGCGGTACCAAGATGAAAGGCAAAAAGGGATGAGTTGCGAACATATTTATAGCATAAGGGTATTTCATTTCGCCGCGAGAAATAAGAGAGCAAATATGACGGTTGACGTCTCAGATTCTATTAATATTTCGCAATTCTGCCTTTTTCTCTCATGGCTTTTCATCTTGACTCATCGAAACTTTTAATCTCCACTTCATCACAGACTATTTTTTCCTTTTCTTTTACAATTTTTCTTTAAAAATCAATAACCGATTGAGACATTAAAAAAATCATAAAAATAAAATAACACTTGAAAACCGGAACTGTTTATTATCAAGACAAATTTTCTGGTATTTTGTTTTTGAAAATAATAACAATTGAGAGGTATTTGTTTTACAATTTTTCTTCAAACGTTAATAAACGATTAAGACGTTGAAACCAATCATAAAAATAAAAAAAACTAAAATAAAAATGAAAATGTTTTTATTTTTTTGAATAAACAATAAATCAAATCATAAAAAGGAAATAAAATTTAAAAAACTGGACTATTTATTGTCAAGAAAATTTTTTCTTATTTTTTCAAGATAACAATTGAGATGTTTCATAAAAATGAACAGTAAAGTAAGACTGAAAAAATGAAGTTGTAATTGTCACCGAAAATTTGTAACAGTTTTTTTATTTTTTTCGGTCTTTTTTGTCTTGTTAAAACGCCAGGCGAATATATTTAGTGTAATGTACAGGATCAAAAGCATCTTATGTAGGTGTTAATGGTTGTACAACGCCTCGTTTGTATATAAAAGTATACTTAATTCATCTCACACGGTACACAATGCGTACATAGCTCACTCTCTTTTTTTTTAAATATATAATGACTTCCGGCCTTGTGCAGGAAGGTGAAATTTGTCCGACAGAAATTTTCACATCCTCACAATGTAACCTGATGGGTTTGGAGTAAAAATTCTTTCTAACTTTGAAAACAAAAATGTGTTGAACAAGATGTCAAAATTTGTTGGAAATGTTTCTGTTATGAGATAAATTTTTATCTTGGAAAAAAAAGAAGAGACAAAAAATATATATAGTCCAAGCGATGGATTTTTGTGCTGGAAACATTTTCATTCCGTCGTCGAGTTCGAAAGAAAATTAAAGCTAATTCAAAAGTTCTCGGCCGTCGAGTTGACAAGAAGAGAAATATCCGGGACTTTTAATTATTCAAAAGTTGACGCAGGTGTGACTGTTAATTGTAAACCCCTTGTGTAACGATTTTGACTCGAGATTAAAAAGTTTCTAATTAACAAGCAAAAGTTCAATCGGTTGATTGATTGATCGTTGCTCGACAACAGACCGGGGATAAAGAAAAAATTTGAAGATCCTCGCGGATCAGAACAGAGATATTCATCCAGCTCGCAAGTTTTGTGAGAAAACACTTTTGCGCACTTCAAAGACGCTCTGTGTTTTCGCGCGTCAAAGATCCGCGAACGGAACTTGATGAAGATGTCTCAATTTAACGAAATCTCATGTCTCTTTTCATCCCCTGGCATTCTTCTGCGACCTGTCGAGAGTCTTGACAGGGCATGACAACATTTTTTCCCCCTCGAATATCAAACCGTTCTTAGAAAAATCCTTCAGAAAAACAAATTCCTATAAGATGAATCGATTTCCTTTGTGTAGGATATTTATTGGACAGAAACGAGTTTTATGCGAATCACACTTCGAGCCTCTTATTTCGTCTATTGAAATTAACTCTTTGAATCTGTTGACAGTCTTACGCAGAAATATTTTATTGGCGCATAAAAACACGATGAAAATAAAGCACGAAAAATAAAAAAAACGTAAATAAAAATGTTAAAACATCTTTAATGTTGAAAAAGAAAAAAAAAGTGAAGAAAAATTGACATGGAGATTAACGGGATGTTTTTCGAGACGTTTCGGCATGCCGAAAAGAAGACTTTTAACAATTTGATTGATCGTGATTCGTTCAATTTAAAATAAAATGACGCGACGATCGAGATAATGATCTACAATTTATATAATTTGCTTTTGATGTTTTCAACAAGTCCTTTGTGGGAATTCATTTTGTTCTGCCCATTTGCATAACAAAATTAACATTCGTCATGAAATCACACGTTTGATTTTCAACTTTGCGAATGGTGTTAACTTGCTTGAAAGCCGAGAGAATTTTCAAGGCGCGCAATTTTACCTGAACCGGATAAGTAATTATTTGTAATCAAATTATAATTAAGGGAAATTAATTATCTTCATTTCAACGGTGTGGGTTCATATTTTCTTACCAACATTTTATTTTCGGTGAATAATTTTCTTCTCACAGGAAACGTAATTCCTTTTCAAAAAAAAATATTGCGAGTTAAATGGCAAGCAATTTGCGCAAAATTATTTTCATCTTTTGTACCAAAATTATTCACATTAAACTTCCTTTTCACTTCTGATACTTTATTGACTGTAATTCAGTAATTAACTAAATTAATTGAAAGTTTTAAAAAGTTGATTACAGTAAACATTTATGTAATAATTTTTTTATAGTTAGAAATAATATAATATATTCTATGTATAATATAATATATAATGAATATTATACATTCAGTATAAAAATGTCTGGATTTTTTTAAATAAAATAATAATTTTGATAAATTCAAATAATCCCACATGGACGAAAATGAATAAAAAAAAATTATATTAATTTGCAAAATATGATATTAAAATATATTTACACATATATGTTAGTCTATGTGGGGACATTATATATTTCATATATAATAAACTGGGGGGGGGGGAATAAACAAAACACTTTGGATAGTCGAAAATTTCCAAATTTTGAGTTGCTGCTCTGAAAAAAATGCTATCAAGTATATTTAATTTGAATGAAGTAGAAAATATTCTTACATATATGTGAGAATATATATACTTGATTGAAGTTAAAGTCAATTATTTCATTTCAAAATAAGTTGACAAAAGTAAAAATATACTTCATTCAAGTGAAATATACTTAATTCAAAATAATTTGCTGAAGTATATTATATATTTATATACTAACTTTATAATTGTTGAACTTTTTTCAATTGAAATTAAGTCTTTCGATCCTAGTGATAAAAGATCATATATTGATAACATATTATTTTCAGCAAATCATACATTGACCATATATTGTCAATATATATTTTATATATGGCCAATATATGATTCTTTTTACTAGGAGAAGCCAAACATAACCTCAAACACGAAGAAAAACATACAAAAATTTCGTGAACTGAGAAAAATTGATAATTTTAAAACAAAATAATTGGTTGATTATACGCTTGAAGTTATATAGCAATTTAAAAAAAATCAGTTTTCGTGGTGCAAATCGGGTCATGTTAACGTCGACAGAATTTTATTGGTTCTTTCTTAATTTTTTGGTATATTTTCTGAGTCAAAATGTACAACAGCAATATCTTAAATATTTTTTATGTTTTGTGCAAACACCAAAAAAATAAAGTAAATGGAAGACTGATTTATTAAAAACTCGAAAAGACTTAAATTTAAATTTGATTTTTCTCTGTACAAGTGTTCAAAGTTCATGAACTTTTTGCATGTTTTTTTGAGGTTGAGATTATGTTTGGCTTATGTTTGGCTTTGAAAAAATGAATTTTGATTAAAAAAAGTTTAATAGTTATAAAGTTGAGATCTAGAACTTCAATTAGAAAAAAATTAGAATTATTTTCGTTGGAAATTGTCGAAGTTACAACATCTTCAAAAGTTGTAAATTTTCGATAATCCAAAGTGATGCACTTTTTTCCTCCAGTATATAAATACAGAATATTATATATGCAATACAAAAATTTTCAGATTTTTTTGAAATAATCATAATTTTGATAAATTCCAATTCATTTATAAAAAATAAAAACATTTGATTTGAAAATTTTTTCTTAATTATAATAAAGTCAAATACGACTTGATTTTAATAAAAAAAGCTAGAACAATATTTATACACGCTTGGAGCTGAATTTCGTGCAGAGGAAATTTTTAATTTTGATCGAACGCGAATATGGAAGCACCAAACTGTAAACTTGTCTCTTGATTCATCATCTATTACAGATGCAAGTTTCGACACGGTCGTATAAAGTTGCGTGCATAATAGCATTCATACAGTATGTATAGATTATGCACGTTAGCATGTATGTATACTTCGGTAGATAGCGCACCTATACATATATGACTCACAGACGCACTCACATCTACGATATTTGCGGTGTTTGTAAAAGTTGGATCCCCCGAACTGCAAACATTCAGTGAATTTATCACGCCCGAATAAATTTCACACTGACAATTATGTTAGACGAAAAAGGTGTAAAATTCAATTTTGCATTCAATTATCACTGATGAAATGTTTCATTAAATTGATTCAATTGAAACATTTTTCCCAGAGAGTCTATTTCTTATTGCAAATGTTATCGATCAATTGTAATTATGTTATTATGAAATTAATTAACGAAAATTGTTTGCAAAAAAAAGTAAAAAAAATTTTGGTTAAGAATGAAAGGGACAGAAAACAGGTGTTATTATGACACCGCGTGGGTAGAATTTATTATGCTTATAAAAACGCACCCTTCATCGGACAATGACCTTTTTGATTGGCAATCGACGAGAAAAAGAAAGATGCGGCACGATTCATAAAATGCGTCTGCTCAAGTGGAAGGACATTTTTCGATGACGAGCTGCATGGATAACTCATAAGAGCGTGTTCCTAAAAGCCATTGGTCACTCTCGATAAACGCTGCGTGTATCATTGCGCGCCGCCCCAACGTGCGCTTTTCCGTCGACGATGAGATCTTTTGCATTTTTGTCTGAGCGTTAGCGATTGAGATAAAAGCCATCCCAAATGTTTGTCGATTCATTTAATTCTACGGCCCCATCGCGCCGCTCTTTCTGTGGTTTTCTTCATGGTTTTTTCGCTTTAATGTAGTCTGCGAGATCGAATTGGGGTTGCTCAAGTATTCACGTTACTTACGACAATGTTGGGCTATTTATGCTTATCGATTTTAACGCCACCTTTTATCTGCGGTATAAAAAGTTGCAATGAAAATTTCGAGTGAACATTTTCATTCATGGTCCATAAAAGTCTCGGACATACGCTTCGTCATTTTGTCCGATCGAGTGTGTGTGATCGAGTATGTGTGATTGAGTTTGTGTGATCCAAAGTTGCACGTAAATGAATCGTAACGTCTTTTGTCATTTTATCTGTGGGTAAATATATCTGAAATGCAAAAAAGTTTTATCTGATTTGACTGATTGTGTGTGATCAAAAATATATGTTATAGAGTATGTGTGATTGAATTCATGCGAAAGACTGTATTGAATAATTCAATGTTAAGAGTTAATGAACCATATTGCAATTGATATGCCATTACATAGTTTGATTAAAAAATTCGTGCTAAAATTTTGTGTGATTGAGTCAGTGTGACCATATCGTCTAAATGACTATAATAAAACAAATAAATTGCTCTGTTTGAGTTAGTGGATCAAAAGCAAATGGTAAAAATGTATTATTTTTAATGGCAGATGAAACTGAGGCGGCACAAAAAAATAGTTTATTCACAAAAACAAATCAAGGTCATGTAGGACGACAACAATTGTTTTCGTGTAACAATGTAGCGCCACAAGATAATTCTGACACGTTATTCATAAACAAAGTTTACAACTTGAGTTAAAAAAATTTATAATTTGAATGCTGCGGTTTTATAATCTAAATAAATAAACATCTAAATAATCTAATAATTATTTGACCGAATTCCGATTGAAAATTGTATTAATCAAAACCTTTTTAATATTCCAAATCTGATAGACGCAAAAGAGTGATCAAGTTATTGAAATATATGGACATGTTTGAATGTTTTGATATTCATAAATTCCTGATATTCATTCATGAAATTCATAAATTACTTGTCATAACAAAATTAAGGATGTTATTAATTCACCACACAGCTAATATAAATAAAAAATATAAAATAAAAAAATGTGACTATTTTTTTGAAATTGGCGATTAAATTTGTTAAATAATATTCAAAAATGTTAACAAAAGATGAATTCATTTTGAAAAAAGCGTTCATCCATGACGAGAAAATAAATTCGATTTTTTTCCAACGTAAAAAGCTGAACAAATGTTTACCGGTTAATTAAAAATGATACTTTTATTTGGTCTTGCTTGTTTGACGCCCTCTATATAAACAGTGCATTGTACGTCTAGTCGTATTTTTATTCTTCATTCTTGCACCACAGATTCGAATTAAAGGCGATTCCAGACGACACTGCGATGACAGGAATATCCCAAGTGCCACGAGATTAACGCCACGGGCGCACAATTTTTCCATGAATTTATCGCGTTGATTCGTTGTTTTATAAAACCCACTGGGATTCGCTTAATTAATTAAACCACAATAATATCAAACGAATTTCAGCCGTTACTAATTATCATAATTGAGGTCGACAAATATTTACCTTTTTTTAATCAAAAATACCAAATGAAAAAATCTTTTTTTTTTTCTAAAGCGTGGAAAATTTTTTTTGTATTTTTCGTATTTAATTAATCGTTCTTTTTGTTAATTAACCCATCAGACAAAATATATTTTCAATGTATTTTTTATTCATACTTCTAATATATGTATCATATAATTATATTATATATCTTTTATATAGTATATATTTTTAAATATGATTAAAAATATATTTTTGTTCATGTGGGAATTAATGAAATGTTACATCCAAAATTGTTGAATTGGGATCGAGAATTTTCTTATATTATTTTAAATTGGGAAATTATCCTCGACACTTGTCTAAAAACAGTTCAAAGAAGCTGGTAAAAAAATGTTAAACGGTCGCGTGGTAGCTGAGATTTTTATTTCGAACGCGATATTTCCGATGAATCTGTCAGCGGAGGGACAATAATAAACCCGGCACTTTCGAAATGTATTTTATGCATGCGTCGGGGCGACGAAAGCGCGTTAAGCCTCTCCTCCAAGAATAACAGCGGTTCGTCGTATACAAAGTTTTGTTTCCGCGCGGCGTGAAAAATCCGCAAAACTGCGCCGTCGACTTATTTGCCCATCCCTGCCAATTGTTTCGCGTCCAACCTCTCGCTCGCAGTATATACGCGAAAGAAAACGCCGGGCGGATATATAAACGCGGAGCAAAGTCATATCTTTGTTGAAACAATGCCGATGTTTTACATTTAATAAAACTTGCAAAGTCCCTTCTTTTGAGGCGTAATCAATGCATTGAATTAAACATTAACTCCGAGCGGGAACATGAAAAATAAACAACTTGACGCGGGAGCGTTAGAATAATTGAAAAAGCAGAGAGAAAACGCACCGGCGAAATATGTAGCGCATCCTTTTTACGTCCGACAGTTGCATACTTTATGAGCTGCAACTAAAAGCGTCGTAATTTTCTTCTATACGCGTATTATAATGAAGGATTTTCGTTTCCTTCGTTATTCTTTCTCCTTTGTCCAACTGTTGTGACGAATTGTCATCATCGGTTTTTCGACACATTTTTTTTAATATCACTCTTCACATTTTTTCCCATCCCATTTTATATTCAAACATTTTTTTTCCATTCTTTTCGTTTATGTTTATTTTTTGTTATTATTCATACAATTTTTGTGTGCTAATTTTGTTATTTTTGGTAAACCAATTTTTTAATTCAATCTCGTTGTCTGATGGAAAAACTTTTATCTTCATAAATATAATATTGTGAAATATAAACAAGGAGAAAATAATCACGATTTTAATACTGTTTGTTATATCATACTTTCTTTTTTATTTTTATTTTTCCCAAATTTGTTTTCTTTTGCATGTAATCAGCAAAACTTTGAAGTATCCTCTGTGAAGAATGTTAATAATCACGTTCTCAGTATGAAAAAAAGAACAAACTTTTCAGTTTGTTGTTTGAGAAATTCATATCAAGTTTTTTGCTTTGACTTTTTTGTACGCATTCCAAATTAGTAAAGAAACAAATTTAATTTTCTTTTGTACAATTTCAAAACAACTGATTTTTGTTGGTGGAGAGAGAAAAAAAAATTTTAGTTGATTAGATCAATGAAATCAAACAAAATTAGATTAACGACCATCGAACCTGTAATTTGAAAATACAAGATGAATTAATTTGCTTTAAGTACCCTCATTTGAAAAAATTTAACTTTATTAGTCAAGGTTGTCCCAGCAAAGAAAAATGCTATTCAGTTACAAAAAAGAGACCGCGGTATCGAGTCTCCATTTTTCAAGCTTATCTTTCGTCGATCTTGGATCATGGACAAGTTTTGTACATGGCTTATCCAAACAATTTCCAATTTATCATAGCGGTCCACTCGTACCGGCCACTGATTTCCGAAATAACAAATGAACTTTAGTAGCAATGCCATATATACTCCTAATGTTTTAAATTCACAAGCATTTTTTTAATCACAAAAAAAAAAATAGTTGAAATAAAAAGTTTACACACAAGTAAATATAAGAAAGTCCAATCATTTCAATAACATGAAATAAATTTTAACCGAAAAGTCATAAGAAAAAACGATACACATTTTATGTATATAATTTGTTGCCGCTTTATAATTGATTTAAAAATGACATCTGTAGAATATATACGGATATATTTTAAGTATAGAAAATATACGTAAAACATTGCAAAAATTGCCCATTAAGACACACAAAACAGTGTCTTAAATTGATTAAAATGTCTTAAAAATGTCCATATTTAAGACACTCAGCGTTTCCAATTAAGACACAAATGACTTATTAAGTCTTTTAAAAAAGTCTTAAAAATGACTACAAAAAGTGTCTTAATTTAAGACACTTGTTTTGACAGTGAATATATTTTGACATTCATTTTTGTGCTTACTTACAAAAGAACAATTTTCTTAAATTTTATTTTTCGAAATAAAATATTTATTTTGTTTTATGTTTTTATTAGAATGCTATATTATTAAATTCGTTTCAGTCATATGAATTAAGAAATAGTTTTTTATTTTTAAAATTTGAATACAGAATAAAAAAAATTTAAAAACGGAGAGATAAATTTTTTGTTGACGTTTTTTTCATCTGCCTAACCTAGATTTGGTACATAATTTATCAACGAATATTTTTGTGTGTGAAAGAAAAAGAGCAACACAATTGGAATCTGAAAATGAATGAGCGTTGATACAAACACGGGCGACATCGGAAACACGAGCTGGCGAGGGCTGGAAATCGCCTGTCGATAGCCATTCAAATCTGCGGCCTCCTACCGGAAAGCGATACTTGGATTATTGCGAACGCAATTGGCGACTGTTCAATTGTAAGCTACGTTATTCCCAGGGGGATACGCGGCCTCGCATTGTTCGCCTCTTCTCACGTTATGTTTCGATAACATCTACATCCACCGTGCTTCCTTTCATCTGAAAACTAGCGCCGCATCTTTGAAACACTTTCAACCCCTTAATTTTCACAGATAGAGCTCTTTTTTCTCTCCTCGCTACGTGATATTCGCGCAATCCTTTTTTTCTGTTTGTTTTTTTTTTTACAAAAAAACCCCTATTGAATTACCGTAATGGACAAAGTATACTGTAGATGAAATTACTCTGGATGGGTTGTTTCGTCTTTTTATGAAGAGAACTTTATTTCTTTATCTAGAAATGCTCACTGTTATAGATTTTTGCTTGATAATTTTTTGTTGGAATTTATTTTTTTTATTTGAAAAATGCAAAAAAGTAAATGGAAAAATATAACAGTCAAACTGATTTTTATATCAGAGAAAACAAAAACAAATGAAAAATATTTTTGAAAATTTTTTAAATTTATTACTTCGTAACTTTTTATGAGGGTATTATTTGCAAAATTGTTTAAAAATGGAACTATGAAAGAATATATAAAAATAATTATGAAGGACGATATATTTTTTTAGTAGTGAAAAACAGCTATGGCGAAACATTATTTTGTCGAGTGTATCATAAATAATTTCGCGAACATGGCTAATTCGGATCACACGGGAAAGTGCAACGCTCCGCGAAAGAATTTCATGAAAATTCCGTCGGAACATATTGCGGGACGGCAGTGACGGATTTATGACGAAGTCGATGCGCGGTTTAATAGTTCTTGCGAGTATAACCAATCGTAATTCATCAATTTTTTCAATCTTCCACTTGTCTTCGGTTAGAAAGTTACTGCAAACATATTGTTTAGCGGAATGAAAACAAAAGCCAGGATTTTTCTAGAAAATATGTTTTTGTTCTTCGTGTGACTGAGTGTGTGTGATTCACTAAATGTGCAAAATGATAATTTTTGTTGAATGTGTATAATTAGGTATGTGTGATACATAATTTCACTCACACGGACAAAAATATACTTCAAAATTTATATTTTACGTATTTTTTCTATATTGAACAAAATATATCCGTATATTTTCTACCCAAATAAATTTATTTGTTTTTTTAAAATATTTTTAATTCATAAAGTGATAATAAACTATCTAAAATTTTTACACATTTTTTATACTTTTATTTAATAAATAAAAATCAAAATATATTGAAACGTATATTTTTGTCCTAGAAAAAGTAAAAAGATTTTTTTCTATTCTAATGATGGTAAAAAACACACTTTTAGTAGACAAATTTTAAAAAACCATAAATAAAATTTGTGATATAATTTTTTGTGTACCTGACTGTCGATCATCTGTGACTGATTTTGTGAGACAGAAATGATTAACTAATAAATTGCAAATATTTGAATAATAATTTTAGTGAGAAAAAGTCAGTTTTGATCAAGTTTTGAAACCTGTAATGGATTTGACGTTATACAAAATAACTGCCAACATATCTGTCAGTCAAAAAAAGGGATTGAAAAAATGAGGGGAAAACAAAAATGTTGAAAAAAATGTTATTTTTCAAACCACTTGTCTGCAAAATTTGCTTGTCGACACGGACTAACGTCACATGTTCGACTGGATTTTCACGGTTGCTCGTAACGTCGAGTTCTAGGCACGTCATGTTTTTCGCAGTGACTTCATATACCTGTCGATAACTGCGATGAAACCCGACGCCCACACGATGTTGAGTCTATTGCATCCCGTACTTGAAGTTTTGCTAAACATCGTAGCGAGCTCTTTTTTCGTTCTCTCCGATTCACTGGCGGTCGTACACAGCCAAGTTGATTAAGAAGTCGCGTCGCGGGATAAATTGTGCTGAAGGGATCGTGAAAAAGCACGTTCCGCCAACCGCTCTATATTATTCAACTTCGCGTTGATAATGTTGTCGATTTTAATTTCGGAATTGAATGCCTGGCAAAGCGCAAACGCTTTTTTATTTTCGAGTCATTTAGCCTATTCATCATTTCTCATGCATTAAAAAACTCGTGACGAAAATACTCAAATATTTTACATCTATACTGAGACAAATTTAATTTCTTGATTCAACTTTATTATTTTAGTTCTCGCGTTTTTGTAGCTACACGGATAGAAAAACAGCATCAAATTTTACTATGATTCTTACCAAAGCGTGGACGGCAAAGCTTCCTACAAAAAATTACTATGAACATAACAAAATTTAGCCGAAATTCAGTAAAAAATGTTCCGTCGTTGGTCAATTTTTTTGTATTTGGAGGAAAAATTTGTGTTTGAGGTTATGGTCTGCAGTTTACAATGATCACAGTATTAAATTTTGTACCTACTTTTTTTCTATCGGTGTAGTATAACTAGAAATTTAGTATTGAATACTAAAATTTCAGTAATCATGAATATTTTCAGTTTGATTATGTTCTCCAGTTTGTTTTGAATCAACTCAAAATTTTCAGTCAAACTGACAAAATATTAGTGTAATAATAACTTGATCCCAATTTTTCACAAATTTGTTCAAATTTCTTACTGATTTTATATTTAGATCTAATATGATCCACTTATTATCATTAAAATCAGTATGCAATTAACTATATTTCTTTTAATCAAATCAAACGAATTACAAAATTTGATTTATACGTCATTTTTGACACGAATTCAAAAGCTAAAATGTTTGTAATAACAAAATAAATAAATAGGAAAAATCCTATTATGCATCAACTGATGAGCTTGCTTTGTTAAACAATTATAATTCATGTTTAATTCCACACGGAATGAAATATATTTAAAAATATATTTTATATATATTTTCTATACTTAAAATATATCTGTATATATTCTTCATACAAGTCGTCGTTTATAAATTATTTATAAAATGGCAATAAATTATATAAATAAAATACAAAATAAATATAAGTTTTCTCGAAAAAATATATTATATGTTTATGAAAAATGTAAAATTAAAATATATTCCATTTTTTTACCTGTGGGATGTTATACTATATTGCCAAGTTGGCATGAATCAGTTCGACTAGAGTTGACTAAAAAACCAACTCTTATTTTTTAGGAAAAAATACCGATTTTTTTTGTCGGTTTATTTCTCATAAATAAAATTGAATATTCAAAATAAAAAAAAATGAAGTTTAAATACAAAGTTACAAACAAAATGTTGAACCGTATAAATGTTAAATTAAATGAAAATGTTGTTCAAGATAAAATTTGTCGGCGAAAAAAAAGTTGAGATAACGTAAGTGTGATGATAAATATTTGACTTCCAACGTGGGAAACAATGGGGCGAGTTTTTAATTAACAGTTTTGCCGGCGAGAAGGACCATGATGAATGTCAATTCATTAATTATGAACCTGGTGTTTGCGAGGGCTCGGCGGACAAAACCGGAGCCGGGAAATGACAAACATGTCAATATCATGATAATTTGACAAAGTGTGAAGCTCTCGAAAGTCTCAGTCAACAAGCGAGCTTTCAGCGAGAGTGCATTTATGAGTACTCAGAAAAGCACTGGCTGCGATTTTCATTACAAAAGCGCGTGCATTGAGGTTGGCGCTGTGTTGGGTAGGGCGATGAAAAATGTAGGAAAAGTGTTCCTTTTGACGCGAGCCAAAGCAAAACGTAACAAAAATGCAAAGGAAATACATACGAGTGTTCGACATCAAGACTTTTGAGCGATCGAATATACAAAAATAAAAGAAGATATTGGCAAGTAATCATATTATTTTAATTTTCAAAGCGCCGGAAAAGATTTGCCGCCGCAAAGGCGATATTAAATTATGATAAAATGATTCCCAACTTTTTTCCTCTTTCATCTTTTATCAGCCAGACAACTTTCTGTCTGAACATAATTTCACTTAATTATATTTATAATCTACCTAATAAAATACCTAATTCTAACTTCTTTTTCTTATCAAAATGTTCGTTAACATTTTTAACATTTCAATAATATCTCATTTTTAATTCAAAAAGTTAATCAATTTGCGACCACCTGATTCTTACAAATTAAACAGCATTTTTTAAATTGAAGAAAAAATTAACAAATTAAAAAAAAAAAGTTAGGTCGCATGAAATAATTATCACCTTTTTGATTGCTTGAAAATATTTACCTAATTGAACTTAAATAAAAATATTGAACGTTAATTTGAAGCGAAATAATTCAAATTCGTTTTATATTGATTAAAACTTGGGTTTCCACTTTTGAAAATGAGAAACCAGTTTTTCAATTACTATACAATTACCAAAACATTGAATTTGCGAAATATTTTTCATTCGGCAATTTAATCGCACCGATCGATTTTTCCAATTGGCAATATTGCACTCGCCGAGCGACTGATTTTATAGAGTTCATTCGTAGGGAAAATATATATTAGCGATAATCATCGGCATGAAGTCGTATTGGTACTATGTTATCGCCTAATGTCAAATACATGCAACCGTGTCCGGAGATGCACGCAGGAATGATAACTGCGCGGTAACATGGCCGTGATCAAAAACAATTAATATCCTCGGTTCACGTAACAAGGCTTCCATTTCATCCTCGTGTCGTTCTTCGGCCAATCTAAATATCCCATCTCGCTTGCGAAATTTCATCGTGTAGATTTAAATTTTGTTTCGACCGTTTCGATAATGTCAGTTCCACATTCTGGATTGAAAACAAAATTCGATCCAGAAAAATGAAAGAACAAAAATAAAATAAAAAAGATATAAATATAAAAATATATGAAAAATGAAAAAAATCAGAATTGATTTATAGTCGTTAGCGATTAATCATACGTTTGATTACAAACACGCCAAGTCACGCGTTTTTACGAGCCGAATTTGTTGTAATTGGTATCCTAAATTTTCCAGGGGTTCTGATTAATTGATTGGACTCGTTGCGCGAGCTGTTGATTTTATTGGATTGCAAAGTAGAACAAGAAACAGTTCGCATTGAATGTTAACAAGCTTGATAATGATGATGATCGTAAATTGCAAGTGTCAATCGATATGAATCCGACTTGAACAATCTTTCAATGTACCTTTTTTTATGGAATTATAGAATCAGAGGAGGGATTGTAAAAAATGAAATGATTAGACGTGCAACTTGGCAGATTTATATTCGTCGGATGTTTTTAGAAACAATTATTAATCAACTTTGACGTCAAAGTTAACTAAAAAATATGCACTGAAATTTGATTATGCAAATTTGCACATTTTTAACAAATCAGACTGGAGTTTAGTATTTCAAGGTTTTTTTTATTTTTGTTACCTTTTGAAGTTTGCACAATTGGTTTCATTCGTTTTACAGAGAAAGAAATGAAAGAAAAAAATTGTTATACAAATGCGCGAGATTTCGTTGAACTTCAATGTCAAAAGTTTCAGATGTTTCCTTGCGATTTTTCAACTCCAGGGATCATTTTGCAAACACGTTTTAATGATACATGCCGGCGCCGATATTTCTTCCGCAGGTTGCAATTTAATGACCAATGTGATTTTTACCTTTCGTGGCTTCCATGCGGCAATGTGGAAATACGAAACTCGGTTGAAAATTCTTCCATTTCGTTGCACGTCATTTAGCGGCATGCGAATATTCCGCCTCATGAAAATCGACAATTGTATCAATTGTCCAAATATGCATTGTCCAATCCTCAAATTATATCCTTTTCGAAACAATTTAATCCAGTTTTTAAACTACCTTTTTTTATGATAAATTTAAAACAGTCAGATCAATATTTTAAATTGATTTATTAACAATAAAATGAATAAATATATAGTTTAATTAATTAAAATAATTATCATCGACAATAATTTTCAATTTTTTATATCAAAATAAAAAAATTTTGTCAATATGTAGTCCAATTTTTAAATTAAGTTTTAATAATGAATTTCACGAAGTCAAATCAATATTGAAATTAATTTTTTTAAACTGACATGTATAAATGTAATATAATTATTTAAATTAATTACAATTAAATCATTTTAAATTACTTATGTATTAAAAAAAACATGTCAGTATGTAGTCCAGTTTTACAATCATTCTTTTATTATGAATTTCAAGAGGTCACATTAATATAAAAATTAATTTATCTACATTAAAGTAAATTATTGTAAATTAATTAAAATAAATAGATAGAATTAATTCTTGATTCTTTTTGTTACATTATAAACTTTTGAAATATTTGTGTAGTTTAGAGGAATAGAAAAAAAAATTGACAGTGATTTGATAAAAAAAAAAAAAAAAAAAATGGACAAAGCATAAAAATCTAAGTTCGATAATATAATTAAGTGGTATTAAAAGTGAAAAGAAAGTTGCGAAAGAAGTAGACAATGTCAAAGCAGAAGAGGTTGTTTATCAGTTGTAAATTGCCGGATGATTGTCCCGACAGAGGTATCCTCTTAAATCCGATCCGAGTGCGTCTTAATTTTACGATTTCGTTATCGGGGACTAATACACCGGGTTCACTTTTCTCGACGCGTGTGGCCGCTCGAATCATAAAATATGCCACGAATCGTTTCAACTTTTCTTCCTTATCCATTCTCTTATCTTTACAATTATTATTGAACTTGTCAACTAATCCTCCGAAATATGTTTTAACTCTTTCGCATCAGTGACGGTATTTGCTTTAACAAACTTTAATCTCCGGTATTATAATTCACAAACAAAATAACTCAATGTTGGAATTTCATGATGACATTTTCCTTTAAAGAAACTTGATAAAAACAATTTGCTTCAAAAATGTTACTGATTCTGCAATTTTTTGTTTATTTTTTAAAGCTCATTTCCGATTAATGTAAATGTAAAAAAAGTTTATAATAAACACAACTTTTTAAACCTATAACAAACATCATTTTTCGTTTATTCGACGAGTGAAATCGACCAAATTTTATATTGGCGGGATATATTTTTTGAGAGTGTATATTGGCGGCGGCACACCTCACGTACAAAAATTTCGCGCGTTCTCTCGGGACCGGTGTACGAAAATTTTCGGCGAATGTGATTTTACACTCGATTTGCCGTCGATTTATGAGCTCATGAAATATTCGAAAGGAGAGTTTCAATAACTCTGCGAGGAATGTTTCGGAGATCCCCGCTGTGTCTCAAATCCCCCCCCCCCTCCCCTCCTCGTTACACCAATCATTTTCACACGTGAAAACCGTCGTGGCACGGAATTAACGCAGGAGACCACCAGGCCTCTTGGTCACCAGTTAATAAGTCAGTAATATTAATGTTTTTGGCGTGTCGCAAAAATCGAACATCCAATAAAAATGTTCGAAACGTCTGAGAATGTGTTCGAAACAGGATTAACAAATTTCAGCCGAATTTTAAATAAATCGTACGAATTTCAATTTGTACACGAATTTTTGGGTAAAACATTCCACAGAGACAAAAATATACGTGTAAATATATTTTAATTTTATATTTTTTATATAAAATATAACATATTTTTTTGATGAAATTATAATTTCATCGAAATAATAATAATATTATAATATTACTCTATATATTCTAATAGCAATATTATATATTATTGTTCGTGTAGGGTAAATTTTGTTGAATATTTGTTTGTCATATATTTATATATGATTTCGTCAAAATGTTGACCCAATTATGTGTTTGAAGTATATGTTTGATGTTGACTTGATAATTGAAATTTGCCGCCTTTTGAATTGTCTATGAGAGATTGAATTTCAAAGTCGAAGACAAAGTGAAATCAAGTGTTTTTACGAGCGTTTAACTCGATACGAATATAATAACAATGAAAAAGGCGCATTATTTAGATTGATGGAGGATTAAGGGGTATTAGTCGCGTGGATTAATTGAAGATTAAAATGACGGGCCGGCTCGCTACTTTCATTATTCAAAACAGCGACGATCAATTGAATGGACCAATTGAGACGGATTATCGGGTTTGCCTTTTCGTACGCGCTATCCTGGATAGGCTCGGCGACTCGTTTACGTTACGAACAGGCGTAAAAAATAATTAGCACGTTTCGGCGAAAACATCAAAACATCGTCCTGGGCCGGTGGCCGTCCAGACGTAACGCCACAAATCTCTCGACCTGTTGATGCTCGTTTATGTTAAAAAGAATTAAAATACAGTGAAATTTTTTCTTTTAAGGAAATTCAATATTTTTGAAACTTTATGACGGACACTTAATTTTTTTTTTCATAGACCATCCAGCAACAAAATTAATACTAAACAAAAATTATTCCTTCAGTATAATAATTATTGTTTTTTCTCTCTGTTTCAGGTATGTACACAAATATTCTCAGTCTTACACAAATATTCTCAGTCTGATCTGGTGAGTAAATTGAAATACATTTCATTTTTTCAGTTCATTTTTATTTTATCAATGTGCATTTTTACAGAATAAAATAAAATATGAAAAAAAAAAAAAAAAACAACAAAAAGAAATATAAAAAGAAATTTATGTTTCCATCTGAAAAAATTTAGATAGAAAAATTTCTCGGATATATAAGAAAATGACCTAAATTTGTTCCTTCGAATATTGTTGTTACATTGTGTCTGAGGTGAAGAAGATATTATTTAAGTTGGGTTCACCAAACAGGCGAAACAAATTCACATGCTCTGAACAGTGAAGAGGTATTAATATTAGTAGATTATTTTACAAAAGAGTACTCGCATGGTAATGGATGTCAATGAGTCCATTGACGTTGTAGACGCACTAATGACTCTTCGCTATTCACCGGCAATCGCAGGGTGGAGATGCCGCGACTAAACATTAAAGCTCCCACCACCGTACTTATCCCATCAAAGCTAAGAGAGCCAATAAATGACTTACTTATTTCGCTCCTACAGGTTACGATGCAAAAGATATTTTTTTCAACGCGTCCGCAGACTGGAGATCAAAGGAAATTATTTGTTCATACACCTTGTTGTCGAGTACAATTCTCCATTTGAAGAGTCACACGTTGAGAATTTATTGTTGTTCATTGATTCAAATCGAGTAGTAATCCTGTATTGCGATTGATGATCATTTCATACCGCAATACCAATCCAACTGTGTCAATGTAAAGCCACTGTTTGTCACAAAGTGAATAAACATCAGAGATGAAAAAAAAAACATTTTAAAAACATATTTAAAATATATATTACATAACTAAAACAAACATATATTTTGAATATAAAACGACAAGATCATATATAAATTGAACATAAATTTTTTATATATTATATATTTTATATATTTAGCATATATTTTGACCTATATTTTTATCCGTGTAAGAAATATATAAAAAAAGGTAAATGTGTAAAATTAAAACAATACACTATCTATCTATCTATATACTATAACTTAATCATGATAAATCACGATAAAGGGTATTTTTACTTACCGTTTTATGGATTCATTTATTTTTATGAATTTTTTTTGTGTTAACAATTGTTGGAGTAATGTTTTTTTTTTTTTTATTAA
>JAAMPD010001703.1:0-21223 GCA_025266255.1 Trissolcus basalis | reverse complement strand
ATGATTTATCTCAAATTTATTGTACAATTTTTCAATTTGATTTAAAAAAAAACTACACTACTATACACAACTATACTTTCGAGTTTCAAATCTAAAACATTTTTCTCAAAAGTGTTATTTTTTTTGCTTTCTATTCATTAAAACTTCTCCGTCAATAATGATTTATATGCCCATATAAAAAAATATTCTTAACCACACGCGTCATTTTCATTGATCAAAAAAATATTAATAAAACTTGAAAAAGATTTGAATTTTCAAACCGAATCAAACTGAAAAAGCACAAACAACGATTTATCTATCACCCTTTTTTGACAGATATGAACTAACTTCAGTGTGTCACCAACTTTTTTAAAAGGGATTATAATATTATAATTCTTATATGATATATAATTTATTTTCGCGGAATAAGTGATTCATAAATTACATATAAATGAGAATATATATGGATTTATTGTGATAAACTTAAAATATATTAAACTATATTCTGAATATATTTTTGTTCCCGTAGGTTTTGAGAAGATTATTAAATTATCCTAAAACTTTTCTGACATCTTGTAAATTGTATATTCATGTCACATATCTGGTAACATATATAACAACATCGTCAAACATATGGTATATGTTCTTTTGTCTGGATTTTTATTTAGAACTGAAATTTTACCATACTCACATTTTAATTCCTTTTTTGGTGTGAAACTCAACTTAATTAACAGTACCACTGTTTCATAAGATTTTCTAAAATTCATTGTAAGGGCTTATCTAAACCCTCATCTTTATATTTGCGAACCCCCGTTCACACCTAAGACCAGGTCTTGTCCATGTCTGTCTGACAAGCGACCTAATTACTCTGTAAACGGTGCGTGATTTTCAAATGAATGAAGTGTTGACCCACTAATGAAAATTATCATCCAGCGACACTCCAAACATGATGAAAACATAAAAGCGTCACTACAAAATTATAAAAATTGCATTAAACATTTTAATGAAACAAGGCAAAATTATTTTTACATTTCTTAATTTTTATTTTTCGTTACATTTTTTAACAAAATTTTGAATTCACGTGTGTGGTGAGAAATTTTGCACCTTTTTTATTTTCAGTTGAAATTTCATCTTCTTTATTATGCAATTTAGTAACATTAAACATGGAGTATAAACTAAATATATTTTTTATGCCAATTATTACTGGTTTTTCACACCTACAGATACATTTTCATTCATATTTGAAATATATAATAATATATATTATAAAAATAAAAAATATAAACAGTTTATATTTTAAAAATAAAACGACAAGATCTTATATAAATTCTTTAAATATAAACTTTGTATATAATATATGTAAAAACATATTTAGAATATATTTTTGTATATAAAATATATTTCCGGCAATATTATTAATGATATAGAAGAGAAATATTCATTATATATTTTTTATAGATTTCACTATATAAAATTCAAAAATAAAAATAAATGTTTTTATAAAAAACTTATAAAAAGTGGCAATTTGGGTAATATGGGAAATATTATATGTATCTGATATATGAAAATCTATATTTAAAATATACGTGAAATATATTTTTAAATATATTTTTGCCCGTGTGAGAATATAGTCAACCTGAATATTATGAACACTAGAATTTTACTATTTATACTACATTTCTAGTTATACTAACTATAAACGTAAAACTAAAAAAAATTATAGTTGAATCAAGGAAGTTGAAATTTTTCTTAGTGCATCTGGTCTTAAAATAATACTCGTTTCTAAAAAGTTGAAGAGCACCGAGAATGGGATTATTTGAAAGGCGCAGGGCAGGTTAATTGACAAATATTATCCTTCCAAAGTATGATAAATTTTGGTAAAAGAAAACCCGTTGATTGTTTTCATTCATCAAACTAACGTACTCTTCATCATTCCGATAGACAATCTCGTTATTCGTCAATCTTGCGAATTCAATATTCCAGAATTGCATTCAACTCTTTCATACACAATGGGATGAAAGTTTAGTATCCCTTTTAGCCGCTGAAGATCGTTAGTAGCTTGAATACTTTTCTGGCCTGTAGCAGACAAATACCTGAAATCTCGAGCAATAATGGTTAGCAGCGTTCACTTGGTCGTCTCTGCTCATTTTGAAAAGAGACGTCCGGGACGGTAATGGGGACGCTACAAAAGTGAAGAAACTCAAGATCGAATTCCTTCTGATAGTTACAATTCAACCTTCAGTTATTAGTCGCGAAGCAAAATATGCAAATAAACGTTTGCTTTTTTATTGTGCGTTGTTATCGTAAATCCGGCCGGAATTTTATTACATTGTAAACATCATTTTGATTGACGGCTCAATGGCCAAGGAAACACGGAATCTCTGGTCAAAAATTGTATTTATACAATTTTTACTGACATCCCTGCGGAAAAATGGTGCTTTTGTTTTGATATTTTTCAGCCTCTTGTTATTCCCGTTAATAAGCACGGGTAACATCATCCCAATTAAAATCACGAATCTCCATCGTGTGTTTTGTTATTTGTTCGGGTTTCCTGTATGAAAGCGATTTTTGTATTTTTGAAAAATCAATTCATTAGTTTTTTTTTTTTTTTTTTTTTTTTTGTTGCAGAAGTAGAAAATCAGAATACTATTTCACTTTTATAGCTTAGAAAACAAGAGGGCTTTTTATTTGGCGAGACTCAAGAAAGAATGTTTGTTAGTGCCGTGTTGCCAACTTTGGACTTTTAAAGTAGCGATAACATTTGAACATTTTCATATATTCTGAAAAGAGCTATCATGTAGGTCAGAACATTTAAACAAACGAGCACTAACCAACGCGGAAGAAATCGTCTACTTTAGAAGAATATGAGATTTTTTTTAAATAAAAAAAATGTCGAAGGTGCGGATTTGGAATTGAGTTTAGATGAAGGGATGAATTTTGGAAAACGGAAAGTTACAAGGAGATGAATTATGTAGAAATCATCCGCAACCACAACACAATAATCTATAATGTTACGTGAAATCGAAAATATAGGTCATGATCCGATTATTATTTTGAGTCAAGGAGCCAGTTTAGTCGACTGCATAAACCGAATAAATATTCATTATATTTGTTTACATTCATGCCAGGTATTTTTGTATAAAAAAATTGTTATATTGAATAAAACGAAACTTTTTACTTTTTACCAACTATTTTTGTTATTTTTCATATAAAAATTGTGTACGTGGTGTAATATAAATACAAAAAATTTACTTTGTTCACCATTTTTAACGAAATATGTTCTTTTAATATTGTTTTATTTTTTTATATTTGTTCCTTGTTCCTTGATATGAATTATTATTATTACTCACAGTTTCCAGTTCCAAATTTGATAACTTAGTTAATTATGGTATATTTGTATTGTGTTGTGTTCAAACCGTTTATATTTTGATTATATATAATTATTTTGATTTTTATATTAATTCAATATATTTTGATATAAATATACTTATGAATCAATTTTTTGTATAATATATACGAAAATTATATTACAATATATTTTGTACATTATATTTATATATTACTATTTAATTTCATATTTGTAATATTTTTTTCATATATATAAAATTCACATATTATTTTTATATATTAAAAATATATTTTTTGTAATATATTTTAACATATATTTTTGTTTGACTTGAAATATTATTCGTTTTGGAGATAGATAAGGAAATGAAGAACAGCAATAGCAATAATTTAATAAACAAAGAGGTTATAAAAAAAGTAGCAGAGAATATATCTTGACACGTATTAGTGACGTGCAGAAATTGCGAGTCGACTGAAATTGCAGAATTGTATACAAGGCAGCCAGCCAATCACTCGAAGTTGATTGGAAGAGGGCCAACTTATGCCCATCCACATAAATTTGTCCAGCATGTTGTGGTATCAAAAAAGGCAAAGTGCCATTTGTAAGAAGGTAACTTTGCTCATTACTTTGTAGGCAAACTAGGGTGAAGGGAAACGGCTCAGATAAGATTAAATGGGTCTTTATAGAATGAAAATTTATCCTCCAAATGGACTCACTACCTTTTGTGTTTCGAGAAATGCAAATGAACTAATGGTTATATTAATTTGTCTAATAAAATCATCATAAGCGTTGTACAAATTACATCCAGTGGCCTTAATCCGGTTTAGTCAGAATTCTATGATTTCATTGAAAAACACTCTATATGATAAGTGTATGAAAATAAGTCAAAGTTTCGTTCCATGAATTTTGTTCCTCGCAGAACTTGAAAAAACACTTTTTTATTATTATGAATTCAAATTATATGGCCGGGAACCTATGGTTTGATGTGAAAAATTCAGCTTTTATTAGCTAGCTTTTTTTCTTTGTGGGAGAATTTTTTTTTTCTCCTCAAAAAGAACATCGTATTACATCAATGTATACTTTGCTTCACATGTGCTTTCACTGCAAACTGTCACATCAATCTTTATAATTTAAGTTTTAGTGACAGAACTCGTGACTATTCTGAACACTATTTTCATATATCATATATAATTTGTATGATGAAAATGTATAAAAAAAAGCTTCAAGTGAAAAGCGTGACGTGAAATTGGGAACGTGAAATAAAAATTATTAACGATATTGCCATGATAAAAAAAAATTGTGGATAGTTACTGAAATTCAATCTAAGTTTTCTGAATTTCATAAAACTGATAATTTTGTGACAAAATATACAAAACAGTAATGCATTTCTTAGAAAAATTGAAACAAGGTTTATGAAATGATAAAAGTTTTTGTTTGTTCGTAAATTTGATTGCAAATAAATAATATTGTTTATAAAGCAAAATTTGCGAGATTACATTTTTGCTTTACACCTCAAGTCAAATATGTTATTCAGTTTGAATACTTGATTTCGTGGAAAACTCGTTTGCGGTAGTTGTGTGTTCTGCGGTACAGGATTTGCAGACTTTGCACAATATTGTTTCCGCAGAATTGCAACATGTCACACTAAACAATAGACTTGCGAAGCATCATTCGCCAAGCCAAATCTGTCGAGCTTCTCATCTTGGCTCAAAGAGTGCCTCTTTCTCGTTTTTTCCATTTTCAAAATAGCTATCATTATTTCATAAAGCACGAGTTCGTTATAATCACTCATTTTTTCTCAGAATCACAATTAATTTTGCTTTATCTCCATGTATCATTTTTTTTTAATTTCTCCAGATCAACTTTAACATTTGCATGTTATTTTTATAAAATTCAATTTTCGCAGAAACTGCTCTGACATACAAGAGAACTAGTTCTGAGGTAATATACATATCTGTGGCGAACCTAAGATGATTCCATTCCAATGCGTGGTTTCCATCCTCGAAGTACCATCAAGCGAGGGTCAATCGAATTGACCAATATGGGTCCAGGCTTAAATGATCAACAAAATTATACGAACATTCATTGCATTTTGATGTGGAAAAATGATTCTATGATTTGAACTGAAGTATTAGTGTTTAATTTGAAAATTTAATTCGCGGTGGGAAATGTTACTTTGCAAATAAGTTAGCTATTTTGTAATGTTCAATCATAAACAATGCAAACACGTTTTTAGCCACAGGTTTGGAACAATTGATTATCTCTAAGCTGAGATATTTCTTCATACTTTGCTGAATAATTTATGACATAAAATTACATGTGGTTTAATTTTAACACATTTTGACTTTGTTGAACAAAGTATTCATCAACTTTTGTTACAGAATTATTTACAAAAAATAGAAATTATTATTATAAAAACATCCTAATTCAAAGTTGTTAGGATAGAATATTGATCGTTACAGAAAAGAACAATTTGTTATTTTTAATAATCTATTAATCTTAAGCTATTAATTTATACAAAAATATACATACCAATCGGACAAACTTGACAAAAAACTAACTCTTTAAAACAAGGACTTTTATGAGAGGTTAGGTAGTTGACCACTTCAAATTTGAAAATCAATTTGAATCCATACAAATGTCATTTTGCAGTTTAAACAACTGACATTAAAGCTGAAATAAGAACGAACATTAATTTATCTATGTAAAACTGTGGGTTTTCTATAAATGAGTTTTCCGTTAAAAAAACAGTTAGATTGTTTATAAATTTTTAGATATAATAATAATTAGATTAAAAAAAAATATTTCTGTCATTTCAACCTGTTTGTTATGTTTGACATAAAGTTATTAAACAACGTTTCTATTTCATCAAATCGCGAATCAAAAAATTATCGTTCTTAAGAAAAATATTAGTATTTTTATTTAAATATAATAGTTCAAAAATTTTAATCTGACGTTAAACACGAAAACAAAAACATACTATTAAATTCAAGTTAAACATGATTCCGAATAATTTTTATATTTAATTGCCGATTTGCCTGCTATAACAACTTTAATATGTTATAAAATCAAAAAATTGAAGACCCTATTTTGTACCAAGTTTTAGTACTACTGAATGAAGTCTATCAAACTTTGTTGAAGCAAGCATGTAGTTTTCTTAATGTGATTTCGTCATTGAGTAATCAGCGAAAATGAGATTGGATTTTTATGTCAGAATGGTAAAAAGTCGTAGGCTCGAAACGGCTTGTTGGAAAATAGAGAAACCGTAAACCTTGTAGCGATGCCACCAAAGCTATATCTACGCCCACAGAAGTTGCAATATTTCAAGCGAATACTTTCGTATTCGTACACATGTACATTTTTTTTCTGCCCTGTCGTTATTGAACGCCATCGTGCCACTATCGTTTGTGCATAATATCTCAACGTTTTCTCATATGAAACAGCCTCCGGTAATATCTTTTTGAAAATGCAACTCTAACAACGTAATTTGAAAGGATTAGGCTATTTTTTGAATCCTAGTACGGGTTTATATATGACCCCGAATTGCATTCAACTAACAATTTATGTAGCATGGACACGAAGCAATTGACTTTTTATAATCTGCATTCATACGAGGTAGTATTTTACAGTGAATTTAATTTCATTTAAAAAATGGTATAAAATCCAATAAATATAAAACAATTGTTATGCATTGAATAAATTTTTTGGCCAATGATTGAGCGATGGTATAACCCGTATTTTAGTTTGGAATTATATTTGGCTTCAAAGTTTGTCGTTGTTTCATTATTATTTGCAACCTGTTTTGAACTATCACAAATAATACAGTGAAATTTTGTTTCAATTTTTCATCATCCCGTGAATAATGTTTCAGTTTAACATTGAACTAGTTTGAATTAGTTAACTTTCATAATCGCAATGACAAACAAATTGTAAATTACGTTGCAAATGATTTACACATTATCAGCTATATTTTTCCTGCCTTTTCTCTCTGCAACGAACTAACAATTTACGACTGGACAACAGGCAATCTGTTGCTTCTCTAACTTTCGTCGAGTAAATAAAATTTCTAATGCCTTCGTGATTGATCGTAGACGTGCAAACAGAATCTTCTAAATAATTCAAAACACTCATTAGATTTCTCATTTATTGTTCCTTGCGAATAGATTTTTTTTTTCACATTATTATCAAAACGTAACAATGTAGCATAAGTTTTCACAAGCAATCTGAATGCAAGCATAGTCGTATTACTTGCCCCAGCTCTTTATTCAATCGCATTATACAGCGTCATCATATTCAAACAACACTTATCTATTATCCACATTTTTATCAGTGAATTCTAAAATCGACCTGTCTTATTGTCGTAGAAGTAACATACTTTATCGTAACAGTTAGCTGTAAGATTAATTTGGTGTTGCTGAAATCTGAAAATAGAATAGAACTAAATGAAAATTTGTCAAAAATTATTAACAACTGCATGACAGTATGAAAACGCGTTGAATTACAACTGAAGCGTTATCGATACGAGCATGGGTGTATAGGAAACAATCATTCTGGATGTGCTCTTAAATCAAAATGTAACAGCTTGGATTGAATTTGACTTTGATATGAATCATTTTTATGATCCTTTAGTTTTATGTTGCTTTCGACAGTGCCCTGCTGACACTGATCTCAATTTTATCTCCAAATTCGAACTTCTTCAAAATTTACACACTACGTCAAAACATTTGTCTTCTTATGACGCGTGAGTTTGTTTGTTCAGCTATACAAATTTGAGAACATTATTTTTAATTATTTTTCTCAGCTTGTAACAGTGGAAGCGTTATAGTACACTCTAGTTCTAGACACTTATCGGTATTAATAATCATACTGTTCTGTTTATGTAACTCAAAACCATGTATTATTACATTAAACATTACAATAGTGTAATAAAGCATAAATTCAAACTCAGACAAGTAGTTCTGATAAAAACGTATTAACACGTCTAATTCAACTTGACATACATTTGAAGTTTCTCAATGATTAATATCCATTAATACCTACATGAAATTGATTTATCTACAATTAGTGAAAATGATAATTGGTTCGTTTATTTCGTTTCATTTTACAACTTCATCAATTTTTTCAAATAATTTCGATTTTAATTCAAAATTATTACAAATTTTTTCTTTACTCAAAGTTAACAACCGGGGTAAGAGTGACACTTCAAATAAAATTATTGATTGGTGAAAATGTGCAAAATTATAAAATTTGAAGAAAATTTTTCTATGTGTCAATGTGTCATTCTTACCCTGGTTAAATAAAAAATGACAGAAAAACTATGAATATTTTTGGAAAACTTTTTTTATTATTTCATTAATTTATATGAAAATTTGGAGTCAAATCTTGAAACTTGTAATGTTATTACCTGTTTTGATTAAAAAATAATTTTCTTCAACTAAAAATGTTGTTCAACTCTAACTACCTAAGAGTTTCAATTCTTGGTTTATCTCCAAACCAAAAACATTTTGAATTACATCCTTGGATCGTTTACTCCTTCTCCAGAGTTTAGTACAAATGTTGTGAAAGCATCATTATCAGCAGTTGTAGATGTTATCGTGGTAGAATACTCAGGAGTAGTTGTAGCTATTGTTGTTGAAAATAATGTGGTTGGCGTTTCCAAAGTTGTTGACATCGTTGTTCTAGAAGTCTCAGAAGGAGAAGAAGAAGAAATTAAGGATGAAAAAATTGGAGACGTAGTTGTCGTCATAGTAGTTGCAGTTGTAGTTGATTGTCCCCATGTTGGTAATGTAGTTGAAAGGGGTTCTGTAGCCATAGTTCCAAATTTTTTAGCAGGTTGTTCAGTAATTGTTGTATATATTGGTCGAGTAGTAGACATAAATGATTTCATAGTTGAAGTTTGTGGAAATCTATCAGGACTTGGTGGTTTTAAAGTTGTCATTTGTGATAATGCAATCGAATTTGTTTGAGGTTGATTGTTGGAGTAAACTGTAGTGGGATTTTGTTCACCCAAAGTTGTTAAAGTGTCAGGCGAAATTGAACTGATAGAATAATCACTTTGAGAGTTACTATTTATTGCCGTGGTTAAATCAATATCGTTCACTGTTTTTACAACATATGGTGTGTTCGTATTATACGAATCAGTTGTAGGACTCAAGACTACCGTAGTAAGAGGTAAATTTATACTAATGCTAGAATCACTTCTAGAGTTATCATTATTTTCTGTAGATGATTCATGCTCTCTTAAAGTTGTAGAAAAAGGTGGATTTGTATTTGTCAATAAATCTGTTACCAGGTGAGAAGTTCCTATTGTAGTAGGATTATAATTTAAAATTGTTGAAGTATCAGGTAAGGTAGTACTGATACTCGAAAAATCACTTTTCGTATTGACAATATTGGTAGTTGAATCATGTTCATTTAGCGTTGTTGTAACGAATGGTAAATTTGTAATTTTTGATGAAGAAGTTGTTGGGTTTGTATTTCTAGTGGTTGGATTTTCATTCACAGATGTTGTAGTTACGGGTAAGATAGTACTAGAAAGGTCACTTTCTGAGTTGAATGATTCTGCAGTAGTTGAATGCTCTTTGCCAGTTCCAAAAGCGATTGATTCATTAATATCAGAATTAGAAGAATCACGATCAGCTGGAAACCGAGTTGATGAAGGCTTTGACGATAATGTTGTGGTACTTTGAATGTTGTTAGTAGGAACTGTTGTCGATTTAGTAGCTGTAACTTTTGTAGTTTGCTGAGAAGTAGCTGATGAAGGGCGCTTCGTAACTATTGGAATTGCCACGGGTCGACTTGGTGTCGGTGTAGATTTCGGAGTAGGTAGATTAGTTACCGGTAATAGATGAGAATACTTTTGAAATATTTCATTGTACACAGACTGCAAAGGACGTGTGAGTACACCAAAAAAGTTGTTTAGTGTAGACATTGTTCCACAGATGTATGTGGTAGGGGTGAAAAGCGGGTAATTGCACTTATTGATAGTTCGATCCCATATGAAACCGTATGGACACTGGGCAAGATATTCAAGATGTTGGCCAAACAAATTTCTTCCACAGAAGTAGGTCAGACGACAATCTTCAGGTACATGGCGAAATCCAGAAGTACACGCATTTGGTGTAGATGGATTATTTATAGTATATTTAACAATGTACGGATCGCGGGTTGGAAAAAAGAGAAATCCCTCTGCAACGAAAGAAATGTTGGATAAGAATTTTATGAATGGTATAAAATGAATAATAAGTATGTGATGTAGAAGATTATTGATTACCTGCACCAGATGAAGAAAATATAGATATTATTGTTAGAAGAATTATTTTATGCATTCTGAATTGGCTCTAGTAACTGCACAAAAATGCTAACGAGTGTGATAAACAATTCAACAGATAGTAAACACGTAAGAATTCTAGAGCATCTTTTATTTAATGCAAAAATAATGTAAATATCAATATAGCGTGCCACAGTGATCACTACTACCAAAACGATAAAGTCATTCGAATATATACCGGCTAGCACAAGGTTTATCGAGTTTCTGTTTATTGTGGAAACTAAACATGTGAATAATGATAGCTATTTTAATACATATACATGATATTTTTCCATCAGATACACCAGTTTGTAAACATTTAGTACATACAGTATTTTCTTCTCTCCTCTGATAATTTGTTAGATACTAACATCGACCTGACTCTCGCGCACAAATAAAAACAATAAAATGTCATAAAATTGTAATGATAATATGACGTATGAATTCGGAATTAATAATAAACGTTCAGTTTGTTGAGAAAGGAAGGAAATAAAGATAGTTTAAACGGTTGTAACTGTTTACAAATTAGTTCCTGTATCAAAATATTCTAAATGACGTTGATGCAAATAAAGTTTGAGAAGCAGCGTTGCATCATCACTAGTAATATAATATTTCTCGCAAGCAGAGGAATGCAATATGGTTCCAACTTCTCGACAACTCCGCTTGTCAGTTTGTAATGTGTATTGAACATATTTTATAAAAATGTAAACTAAAAAATTTCATTTAGTTTATACTTTTAAAGGAGTATTAATTTTCTAATTGTTCATTTAATTAGTTGAAGTAATTTTATGAAAATAAGTTCTATTAACGTTCATAAATTTCACATTGCTATCGTGAAATGCATTATTATATTGTTCTATTTATAAAAATTATGATAGAAAACTTAGAACTGAATGAACAAATAATTTTCCTAACGTGGATATCGAAATTAAAGTTGCTAAAGCAGTGCTTTAATTGAAGCAATTTTCGAAACATATCCGCACAGCAAGCATCAAATTCATTAATGTAAGAAGAAAAGACGACTCAATTACGACGTAATCAAGAAGCTAAAATGTAAAAATTGAAGTGTAAATGAAATTTCATTTTAGTTTATAATTAATGCCAATATTTTTCCACTAATGAAAAGTTCGGAAAATTGAATCCATCAACTTTAATGAAATATTTTTCAACAAAAAAATCAATTAACTGTATAGAAATGTAATATGAATGAAAGTGGAAACAAATATCGTTCAATCGAAATGCATATTCCGTATCAAATTTATTCTATCAAGGTATGTGAAACAGTGGTGACTACTGTATACATTCAGTACAAAACCATTCTAACCTCGAATTGGCATACGACGTTGAACATTACGACGACTTCTTCATTACGATTTCACGCAATTCAAACACATAACAGAGAATCGTAAGGTTTGAACTGTAACTCCTTAGAAGTTTTTGAATTAATAAAGTTGATGGTAGCGAACGATACAAATACATTTTGATATAGCAAATACTCGACTGTTCTACTCTTGGCTAACCTCAAACTCTGTCCAATTCGGTCAATTTATTGTCGTCGATAGTTACATTCCCGAACTAGTTTCGTACTTTCATCACAGGATTCACGCTATACCGTAGAAATTGCACAAATTTATGTAGATTTACCTTCAATGTTTTCTCAATTGATGTGTTATAACAGAACATGAAAATACGATTCCAAGTTGGAAACTGAATGGTTGTGATATTTCACTGATCCAATAACGATCTACTGCCAGAAGTTTAAAAATTTCATACAGACGCATTTTATGTAAATTTTCAAAACCTAGACTAGATTTACTTCTCAATACTTAGTTTGTTGTTGACTGAAATGATTGAATTATTTCAACCTGAAATTTAAATGATTTCAAATTTGTTTAACCATGTTAAAGATTTGCAGAACCTCAAAGCCAAATTTATCTTTTATATTAATTTTTTTAAAAATCATAAAATATAATTGAACAAATTTAGAGTAATATACCAGGATATTCTGATATTTTTCGTTTAATAAAAATGATTATTATAATTCATCCAAACTCTAACTCATTTTTGTAAATAAAAATAACTTTTCATATCGCCTTGAGCCCCAATTCTATTAATTTCATACGTAAAGTGTAACAAAATGATATGATAAACAATTTTTTATAGTATCAATATACCATAAAAATTTATAAACTAAATGATGATGTTTATTCAACGACGCTTGTTTGTTGCAATCTGTTTCCTATCCTTGTATCCTAAGGTATCTTCCAGCTGGCTCAGGGTCATTCTGGATTCACTGTCAAAGTTGTCCGGATACATCTATCAAGTGGCCCTCTAATGGATCTAGATGTTCTGAACTTGATTCATCGTTCTCACACTTCACTTGTCTCATCTAATATGTTGTTGTTATAATAAATTAGAAATGAACTGTTTTTTCTTTGAAACGAATTATTATTATTATTATTATTATTATTATTAATATTATTATTTCATATAAAAAGGATTCTGTGTAAAGTGTATATAGAATATATTACTTGACTTTTTTTCGAATTCTAGTTTTTTTTGTTTTTTTTTTTGAGTAAGAAAAATTTAACTACATCGTTATCTGCGGATTGAATTAATCTAATTTGTGGAATCAATTAAAGGTATATAAAATACTTTGAAAGGTTTCGATTTATTTAGTTTTGCAGTTTAGTTAAAGTGAGTATTAGTGAGTTTAGTAAAGTGAAAAGATGCAACGACTTATTAGATGAGACATGTGAAGTGTGAGAACAATGAAAAGAATGCAGAACATTTGGATCCACGTGGCAGACGGACTCTGGACAACTTCGGCAGCAAATCCAGGACAACTCCAAGCCAGAAAGATGCTAAGGATGCAACGATGGAAAACAGATTGCAACAGGGAAAAAAATTTTTTTCTAGAACATCAAACTCGATAGTTGATTGAGTTAATTATTATTTCAAACGTGTCAAAACAGGAGCCAACTTTAGTATAAAATGTAAAAAAATCAGGTAAACTTTTTCTAGTGTATTTAGTATTAAATAATTAATATCTATTTAAAACATAATGTTTACATTACATTGCGTAAAACTTTGAAAAAAGTTGACAGAATTTGACATGACAAAGTTCAAAAAATAGTTTCGACGAATTAAAAAATTTTTTAAATATAATTTGAATTCTTTATTGTAATCTTTCGCTGCACTCCACAGGAACAAAAATATACGTTCAAATATATTTTAATTGTATATTTTTCATATAAATATAATATATATTTTTTCGATAATTTTTTTATTTATTTAATTTATATATGTTTTAAATACAACTCATTATTGCATTCTAAATGACAAATATATACGGATATATTTTTAAATATAAAGAATATATAACATTTTAAAATATATTGCTGTTCATGTGTTTTAGAAACATTTTAAGAGACACTGTATAATTTTGTTATTTTTATGAATTCTTTTCTACATAAATTCAGACGGAAACAAATTAAAATTCAAGTTCAAATAGAAAGCAAATCCACTTCAATAAATTAAACTACATACCAAATTCTAAGTTTACAAACTTCAGTTCATTGCTGTTTTGTTTCACAAATGCTGTCCTATACACTACATCTAAATATCAATAAGTTTGTCTATGATATAATGATAACCAAACAAAATTTCTTGATCATATCGGTAAACTCGCCGGAACGAAATTATTCAATTACATTAATAGTACCCCTAAAATAGCAAGTTTGTAATAATAATTGTAAGTACAAAATTGCATAGTTGGCAGATTATAATTTACCCATGAGTGTGATATACAGTTCCAAACTGAATTCGTTTCGTTATGGAACTTAGATGTTGTTTAACATAAATTTTATGTTTAATGTGAATAGTCACTAGGGTAATCCATAAAAGCTTAGGAATTATAAGAATTAAAAATAAACAACAAAATCTGTCTGTTTTCATCATATATTCAGATTATAACAAAAGTATTAATAGTTACTAAATTTATTGCATAACAGCAATTCCATAACCTGCAAAATACTTATTACAAAAGTTTGAAATCAATACTAAAATGCATTTATTAGTTTGGATTTCAGAAATTTTCTATCGCATTAAACAAAAACTTGAGCTAATTGACCTACTTCATAACTGCGTTATGTCAATATCCTTACAATTTGAACGATACACATACGTTGGCCTTTAAGTCAAATAAGAGTCTCTTGAACATTTTTTCTAAAGAGCTCAGTGTGAAGATTAATTTTTTTCGTTAAGATTTTGATTACAAGCTTATGGTGTATACAAAATTTCATTTCCTTTTTTCTTTATTAGTTGCTCTTTCTCATCATGTAAATGACAACTTTTTTTTCATAACCATTTTAATCATACAGTTATTTGAAAATGTCCGGATTATACTTGTTGTGTAGGTTTTTATGCCCCTTGCATACAGACTATTTTTGTTTTTTTGCTTATTAATATTAAAGTACGTGTGCACAAACGTTTGCCAACTCTCGTAACCAAATTTTTGCAGACAACGTTACATAATATTGAATATGCAATCTAGCGCAAGGCAATAGGTTATCAAACATGTATTAATAAATTGGAAAAATTGTCGAAGAACGTTTTGATCTCGCTGCATATTTTGTGTAATCAACACATCAACAATGTAGCAATATAGCGCAAAAATCTTATATTACTTTTTCCATATTACGTTTTACTTCAGGTAGTTCCAGTGAAAAGGCGTTTATAACAGAATTTCATAAAATTAAAATCACGTGCTCAATGACACATATTTGTTAAAAAAATTTTGTAGGAAAATTGACTATTTCGTTTCAGTGATATTTGTCTCTAAAAATTTATGTTTTTGCATAACGTCGGTGTCGGAACAGACATTATTTTTTATTTCAATCAAACGAGATGTCAGATTTTTTCAAAAAAACAAACTTTCAATATTGAACATTACTTTGGCAAAGTTTAAAAAATATTGGCCATCTAGTTTAGGCATAATCACGAACGTCATTTTCAAGTTGAAAATGGATGATTGTGATTAGTCGGTTGGGTACAATTCGATTCAAAAGTTTATACTCACAAAATATGAGAATGGCTTGAATAATTCAAAAATTCTTGACACAAATATTATTTAGTATTTCAGGATTCTCTTTCTATTTCTCCACTCTAATTTTTCCTGTACCCACATTGAAAAAAATGCTACCTTGTATCAAATACATTTAACTTGAATGAAGTAGAAAATATTCTCACATATATGTGAGAATATATATATACTTGATTGAAGTTAAATTCAATTCATTCAATTCAAAATAATAAGTTATGAAAAAAGTAAAAATATACTTCATTCAAATGAAATATACTTAATTCAAGTAAATTTTTTCAAGTATATTATGTACTTGATATCAGTGAGTTTGTTTTCAGTGCAGAGGTACAAGAAATTATAGGCGAATATAATTTATTTTTTTATTTTATATATTTTATTTATATACTTTATTGCCAATTTATGAAAAACTTATAAATGACTTATATGTAGTATATTAACATACATATTTCAAATATAAATAATATAAAGAAAATATATTCGAATTCTATTTTTATCCGTGTTATTATGTTTATAAAAATGCTTAATATAAACCTTTTGCTTTGATTGTCACGCTGGAACTACCTCAAATAATCCAGATAAACATCATAAAAGCTCCAATTTTAATTAATAACATCGAGTCATTAGCGGTCGTTGAATTTTGTACCGTAGAATATGAATTTTCGTGTAAAAACAAATAGCAAAAAACGGAAGTACATTTCGGATTGACACAAACACACCCTTTATCTACACAAGTAAAGTATTATCCTAAGCAAACCAAAACGATTCACGTCATAACAATTTCTGTATGCGCTGGCAAGATTCTATTGTTTTAACTTGTTTTATGCCGTTCCACGAAAAAACGGAAACCATTCCGTCGCGCGCGGAAACGCTTCTGCGTTTTTTTCTACCTCGTATCGTAGCTTTCAAATAAATAATTAACGAAAAAAATCATCTGTGTGAAAATTTTAAACAAATTTATTCCGATCTTATGATATCAAAAAGAGTAATTTCATTCTTTTCAAATTCTGTTTGATTTTCAACATTTTCATCTTTAAATTTTTTACACAAAGAAAGTCCCTTCTTTGGAAAAAGGGAAATTGTATTTGTATATTATTATTTCATACATTCATTTTCCATCAAAGAGTGAGGGTTACATCTCAAATTACAAAGTGAACGAAAATTGAAATAGACATTTCCTTTTTGTTGCAACGGAGGTATTAGTATTTTTGAATTATTCTCTGTATTTTTTTGTCTGGTGCGTCTTATTTTATTTGTCTTAACTGTTCCGCCGAATAAAAATTTTTAAAATCTATGACCTAAATCTACATATAATCTGGCATAAAATTGCTGTGCAACATTTTATCTCTTCTCATGTGCGGAAAACTTCCTTTTAACAAAAGTATCTTTTGTTATGTCATATTCCGGAAATTGCTCGCTCTTTTTTGAACATATTTCCAAATGCAAAAATAAAAAATAGTTTCAAATAATTGTAGTAAAATTATTTCAACTTTTGCAAATGGAACACAGATGTAAACAAACATACTACTTCTTCCAAATTTAAAGGTTTTCAGCGGAATATGTTATTTTGAGACAATTTGTTGGATTTTGATATTTTAAAAAAAATAAAAAATTGTAATCTAATTTTTTGTAAAGTAGGATAGGATATGTGCAGATATTGTGATGAAACTTGAAAATTTTTGATTAATACCCATTCCATCTTTATATATTCTGCATATAATAAGATATATAATATTCTTCACATTCATATAATGCATAGATTGTTTTAAAAAAATAAAAAATATATAAATAAAAATAAAAAAAATTATTTTTATTATATATCTATAAATTTAATAAATAAATATATTCATTAATTTATTATATCTTCATTCAATTTTTTTATTATTTATAACAACATTTATATTTTATACAAATAATAATAATGAATAATAAATTATAAAAAAATATAAAATAAGTAAACAAAATACATTTGAATATAATTTATATTCATAATATGAAATAAAAATAAATTTACACGTAATTGTTTGTCTCTGTGAATAAACCTCATTTTTCAAAATTTTCACTTATTCAACAGTTTTTCAGAAAAAATAAGTCTGTGTATATTGAAGCGAAAAAATTAAACCTGCGTTTATACCAGAATAACAACAAGCTTATCTAAAAAAAATGTTCATTCAAAGAAAGAGAGAATGCCGTTAAAATTTTATTAAATTCCAGATTGTTGAACGAAACGATTTTTTTTTTCGTCCTTTCCATCGTGACTTCACAAATCATAGTCAAAATTTACTTTCAGTCATTATTATTGTACTTATTACCATAATCGAAGTTTCATTTTTCTATTATCTCACATTCTAATCTATCTCTCAAACAATATATTTTTAACCTGTAAAAAATTGAACAAACGCACCGATCTCTCCACCAATCAAATTTTATAACGTGTTTAAATTCGTTGCCATTGGCGAGAGACGATACGGCAGAGTTCTTATTAACTATGCACACGTGTACTTAACATTCGCAGATAAAACAGCTGCATGCAATAAGCCGCAGTCTAATGGATCCCAAAAAAAAAATGTCATTGACAAACGCGACATGAAATTAAAACGGCAGTACTTGCAACTATGGGAATCTCCCTGAAACGTTCTAAACCATTAAATATTTTGCAATTAAAAAAAAATTTTTTTCTTTTTTTCATCCTAAACTCCACAGTTTCGTTTACTTTGACACGGATGCAACTTGGCGATCAAGATACTAAACTAATATTTGCATAAACCGAAATTATCTCGCAATTATTATGATTAAATACAGAATCAGTAATTAGAATAATAAATTAGGACTGCACTAACTAACTGTATCTGAAATAACAATTTCCGCTTCAAACTAGTGTATGTTGTAAGTATAAATAGGTCGTGTTTTAAGTAAAACTTATTCGCATCAATAGTTAATAGTTAAACAATGATAAAGGTCGTTGCAACTGTGCCAACTGGGTTTTCATATCCGCAAACTTTTCGTTGTGTTGGTACACGTTTTGGTATGTCTGGTATGTGTGTGTTTGTCAAAAACCAAAAGCAATTATAAGTAGTTTATGAGTTTGTACAAATGATGACAAATGCTGAGGATATTTGGTGTTGGAGTTCGAAACGTTGAAAGACGTTAGATATGTTTAGCCAATAAAACGGCGTGACATATTGCACCGCTGAGGCCTTTGCGTTTCATATGAAAAAAAAAACTGCGCTGCAATTTTTACAACCGACGCTATCAATACTGCGAGGTGTGTTTGTTTGTTTCACTTTTGTGTGTTGCACATAATTATAAAACAAGTCCGCGTCTGGAAAGTTTGCACGTAAAACATGAAATGTTTTTCTTTCTGTCGTCGCATTAATTTGCATTTAAATGGGAGCGTCATATAAAATTATAAAGCACGTTTGAACGAAACTGGATAAAACGTTGGCTAACCTTTTGTCGTGCCCATAATTTTGGGGCGCTTGAAAAGAAACGATAATATAATTTGAAAGTGGACAAAAAATGGATGACATAAAAAAATAGAGAGAGAGGGGGAAGGATATATGATCGACACCTGATCGCATAAACCATGGCGTCAGATTTGGATATAAATTCGCGGTTAAAACGTGAGCCGAATCATTTTTGCATTGGAGTATCGGTTTATATATTAGAAATTTTCTGACTCTATCAATGTAGCTTTTGGTGGATTGCAATTTTCATTGACTTTGCGTATTGTCGTTTGCAATTATTCTCCCTTGAAACATTTTATTTGAATTGAATTTATTAGCGCCATCATTACCGGCGACCAGAAATGATATTACATATCGAAAAATAAAAGTAAGATAATTTAACGGCAGCGAAACGTAATTAAATTTCATTCTCACGTTTAATCTCACCAGTTGTATTTATATTAACTGAATGTATTTTCTCATGAGTAAAATTATAAAACGCATTCTAACAATCTTGTTTAATACAATCAGTTATAATTATCTATAATAACTTGCCTTTCAAAAGTGCCTTCTATTTATTATCATTTTTTTATATTTAATCTTCTTTTAATCTTTTTGTTAAGCTTTTTATTAAAGTAAGTTTTAACCGCAGTAATTGATATTATCAGAAACAGTTAAAAAAAAAAGTTTTTACATCGTGACAGTTTTATAATTAGTATGGTCTTAATTGTTTGATACATCCCCACAGGGAAAAAAATATACGTTTAAATATAATTTAATTTTATATTTTTCACATAAATATTTTTGTTATTATAATTATTATCATTATTATTATTATTATTATAATAAATATTTTTTTAATAAAATTTATGTTTATTTTCTATTTTTTTCATATAATATAAGTAAAAAATATATTTTTGACATATATTTTCGTCCCTTTTCGTATAAACGCCAGAACTAAAAAAATATAGTTCAATCAACGAAGTAAATTTTTCTCAATGTATAACTGAATTTAAACTAATTCATACTAATAAAAATTGAATTTACCTAGTTGATTTTAATGTGCGAAAATCAATCGCGATGTAATAAACGAAGATGCTAAACGACACATTAAATCAAGAGTTCAGGATCTACATATAGAAATGAAGCAAGCACAACCCTTTTAATTCAATTTCGATGATGGAGGCAAAAGGTCAGCGAGCGTCTTGAGAGAGATCCGTTAGTACTTCATTGACATTACGGGTCAGCAATCACTTCCGAATAATTCCGCCGAACGAGTCCTCCAACTGAAGAACACATAATCATTTAAGTCAAGAAGTCATTTAATTCAAGTATCGACATGTCTTTCGATGCAATGATAAAAAATTGAATTACACGGAGAAAAAAAATTGGTTGAAAAATAAAAAAAACTCAGTTCCACGAAGTATATTGAATTGAACTTGTTCAAACAAATGGAATGAACAAGTCTTGGAAGAAAAATAAACGTATAATTTTGGTTAATTATTTTTTGTCCGACTGATTTTATTTTCGCAAATTAGAGGGAAAAAGATAATGCTGGTGTTTCTTTAATGAACTCGTTTATACGACCAGCTGGCAATTCATATCTCGGTATGTCTTTTCGTGTACGTATTTTAATCTTTGTTTTTCAAGCGTCACCTGTTCACGTTCGAAAGCACTTGCTTGTTTAAAAAACAAACATTCATTTCATTATATTGACAGAGTTGAACGTGCATGATCAATATTCCAGGGCGCATAAACATTGTCTAAAAAATGTAAAAATTTGTGCACCGACATAAAATTGCAATCTCCGAGCAATTTTCATCCAACACCAACGTTTATTTTGCTTGATGGAAGGTCAATATTTTAGTCAAAAAAAGAGACAGACAATCTTCTAAAAATACTTGGGACCTTCAAAAATTGAGACAGAAAAGATTTTTAGACGGCAAAAGTTGGATTGAAAATAATTATATAATTGCAGTGTACAAACTAAAGTATGTTAGAAAATATAGATTTTTTTACAAAACGACATGAAAGTACATGTG
>JAAMPD010001702.1:115704-128723 GCA_025266255.1 Trissolcus basalis | reverse complement strand
AAAAAAAATTGAAAGAATTACTATACTAAACGTCAAACATAACAACATTTAGATAATAATTAATTAAAAAGTGATTTGTTGATATGGTTAAAAATGTCGCATTTGACCAAAAATAAGTAAGTGATTTGATTTGCAAAATAATTTTGAATCATGTTGGAACAGCAGCGCCGGTAGTTGGTAGCGGTCATTCAATGAAACAAACCCTTCTTAACAAAATCGAATGTGTAAAATCTGCCTTTCGAGATCCGTTTGTCATTCACGCTTGTGTACACAATCGGCGATCCATCGTTGTACCAACGTTGCCCCGCTACGTGTGACCGCCACGTTCGCGATTGACAAATCAAATAATGCCCGCGGGGAGCGCGTGATCAGCGCGCATCAGGTTAATTTAATTAAAGCACGCGAGACGTTTGATGATCTGTCGCCGAGTGTCCGGTAAGCGTCAGCCCAATGTTTTCTGTCGGTTCGCGCGCAAAGGAAATGCGGCATTAAGCCTCATTTAAATCGCTGATGCAACCGTCGCCCGTTTCATCGGGCATTTGGTTTTTTTTTCTCTCTCGCTTCAATTTTGACGATACACTTTCGTCTGCTTCTCACGCCGGCTTTGCAGTTTCAGATCACGATGACTAGGATTTGGATCACACTTCTGCTCGGCTTCACGCTTACGGCTCTGGTCTGCGGACAAGCCGCCAAAGCGGACGAGGATGACGAGGACGACGTCGTGGTAACCGAGGCGGAGATCACGCCCGAGGACAGAGCGGCTTATAAGAGCCCGGAGACCAGCGAGCCGGTCCACCTCGCTGAAAATTTTGATGACCAAGAGCGCTTCCGCCGAGTCTGGATTAAATCTGAGGCCAAGAAAGAGGGAATCGATGAGGACATTGCCCAGTATGACGGTGAGATCAAATTCTATTCAGCTCTTGTTAATCTACGTTTTATTTACTTGTGCATTGTTTTTCTCTCGGTTCTCCTTTTTTGCTCCGAAGGAAACACAGTCATTGGTCCTTGAGATTATGAATGTAATAATCAGTTTTATGTAATTTATTCTAAACATAATTAATTTATCTCTTATAATTTAATATGTTGCAGCAAATGTTTTGTAATAATTATAAAATTCTTTACAATCAAACTTCAAATTATGAGTGATTGTAAATTAGATTATGATCGATTGGATTATAATCTCGCTTGTTGGAACTACAATTTCATTCGATTTTTCGGGGCGATATGAATAGTATTGGAGTTTTTAGTGTTGTGAGTAATTTTTCTGATGCTTGGGGTGATGGAAGTCAGAGTAAACATGGTGGCTTGTGGATGATTTTGTAATAAATCTTGAAAAAAAAAAAAAATGTCTTGCAACTCGTCTATTGTGAAGAAATGAGAATGATAGAGTGTACAAAATGGGTTAACAGCCTGACAAACACGGAACTCGATTGTAATTTTATCATTCAAAGATGCCTGCATCTTTAATAAGAAATGATGTGATTAATATAAATATGTAATTGCTTGATTATGTGGGCATATTTTTGACCACTTGAAGACCAGTGTTTTCATTTACAATTCAAAGAACACTAACCACTTATCTGAATTGTTTTAATTGATAAATTAGAATTTTAATCTAATTCAATAGTAGATATAAAAAATTATTTGAAAAATACATGTCAAGTTTCATTTTTTCAAAACAGTACATTATTTATCATCAAATTATTTCATAATTATATGAAACTTTCATCAATTATATTATGCATCACACTTCATTAAACAAGCCAGTAAATTTAGAGTCACCGAACTGTCGTTATTGATTTTCATCAAAATTATATAATAAAATGAAATGATAATAAGCAATAAATCTTGCCTTTGTTATAAAAAACACAAACCACAAAAAATTGAAATGCAAATCAATGTTTATAACGGAAACCATTTTTTTAAATTTAGAGTTAAAACTGGAATTAAAATATAAAAGACTAATGACTTGTTTTTGAATAATTTCATTATTCACGATTCATTTTATTACATCACAAATAGCCGATTGTCCGATCATATCAAGTGTGCAACGTATTTTATTTATTATAAGACAGTGATATCGCTTTCTCATGATGAGGATTGTAAGTAAAGGTGGACGACCCTCTGTTTGACTGTGTTCGATAAGTGTGCGTGTGATGTTTTAGACTCGACTTGAGTGTCAATGCTCGGCTAATTGTCCCTCGTTCCTATCGAAATACCCCCATCAAAAGTTTACCGAATTTTCTACCGCCCTAGAAAATCAATTAAACTGATTCGAAAATTGTAGCTAATCATTTTTTACAACTCCAATTTAAAAAGTTATTTAAAAAATGTCACAAAAATAATAATGCAACAATATGAAAATAATTTTGTTTTGTGATAAATTTTAATGTTTAATTTATTTAGATCTGACAGTGATTAAGGATTTATCGTGTGAGCCATTCGATCATTCATCTTGACGTTACTACGTCTTCACGTTACAGTAAATCATTTACCCTACTTTGTCGCAAAATTCTTTCAGTCCGAGGGATTTCCTTTAACATGATGCAATTCGTTCTCGTAGTTTGATCATCGCAGTTCGAAGCCTATTTGAATGTTACAAAATCACATTTAACTAATCTATAAATAAAATCTTTCAAGCATTGTTACTTCAAAGCTCAAGAATTGTTATTGAAAATTTGTTTAAATAATATTTTGTATTTTTTTATTAGGACAATGGGCCCTGGAGCAACCAAAGAGAAATGCAGAAGATGGAAACTTAGGCCTGGTTTTGAAAAGCAAAGCACGCCATTCAGCCATATCAACTGTGTTAAACAAGACCTTCTACTTCAACGACAAGCCCTTGATCGTTCAATACGAGGTCATCTTCCAAGACGAGCAAGAATGTGGCGGCGCTTACCTCAAATTATTAACGCTTGATCCAAAGCATCAAGATCTAAGAACTTTCCATGACAAGACTCCTTATTCTATCATGTTTGGTCCAGACAAATGTGGAAGCGATGCTAAGGTACCAAACTCTTATTCATTTTAAAACGTTTTACGTTAAAAAACGTAACAACAATTGTCATAACAAAAGCATAAAAAATCAAGTTGAAACAATATTAAATACAATTTTTATTACAAAATTTCAGCTCCACTTTATCTTCCGTCACAAAAATCCACTGAACAATTCCATTGAAGAAAAACATTGTAAGAAGCCAAAGGAGAAGCTGCAAGACCTGTTCAAGGACAAGCAACCTCATCTCTTTACTTTAATTTTGAGGCCGAATAATCTTTTTGAAGTTAAAATTGACAATAATGTGGTGAACGAAGGTTCGCTTTTGGAGGACTTCACTCCGCCAGTGAATCCTCCTCTGGAAATCGAGGACCCGGATGACAAGCGTCCTGCCGATTGGGATGAAAGGGAGAAAATCCCTGATCCCTCTGCCACCAAACCTGATGACTGGGACGAGGATGCTCCAGCGCAAATTGTTGACGAAGATGATGTGATGCCCGAGGGTTGGCTCGAAGATGAACCACCGACTATCAAGAATCCCGAATCTGTGAAACCTGAGGACTGGGACAACGAGATGGATGGTGAATGGGAGCCGCCAGAAATCACTAACCCTAAGTGCGTCGACGTTCCGGGTTGTGGACCGTAACAAAAAGAAGATGAAGAACAATCCGAGGTTCAAAGGAAAATGGCTGCCTCCTTTGATTAATAACCCGAATTATAAAGGAAAATGGAAACCAAAACTGATCCATAATCCTGATTACTTCAAAGATGAACATCCATTCAAAATGGCACCGATTGTAAGTGAATCATGTATTTATTTATGATATTTTATTTTTTTATTTATTTATTTAATATTACGATAGTTTTATTATTTCTTAAGAAAATGTTTGATTAACTGAATTTTGTATTTTTTCTTATCTTAGTATGCTGTTGGGTTCGAATTATGGTCCATGACATCTGATATTTACTTTGATAACATTCTCATCACCGATAACGAAGAAATAGCACTAAAATGGGCTGAGGATTCTTTTGAATTGCGTCGCAAAAGAATTGCTGATGAAAACGTAAGTCTCATTCATTTCGGTTTTTTTTAGTTCATAATTTTTTGAATAATATTTTTGAATTAAGTCTTATATAAAAATCATTCATAGTTCTGGTATTAAAATTGAAACGAAATTGATTTATTTCAATCTCAGAAAACATGGTGGGGCCGACTGAATAAGTATTTAAATTACAGACCAGGATGGTGGGCTATCTATTTTATTTACTGTTTAATTCCCATAATCTCGTACATCTATTTTCTTCTCAAACAAAGAGAGGTGCTTACTTATAAACGGCCAGTTGCAAATTTCTTTTTATGATATGCAGGTTTAAAAACGTAAAGCTAAAATAATGTACAACTATAAAAAAGTAAAGCTAAATTTGCAGTGAAAAAAAAAAGCTTTTAACAAAATCAATATATGTTGATTAGGAAATTGAACAAATGCTAGATTAGATATGCTATATGTAATGTATGTAGTATAACCGTAGTTTGTATTCTTTTTTTTTCATGTAGTGGAACATTTGGTACACCATAGCGAAGTTCACCGCCGAGCGCCCTTGGATGTGGGCTATTTATATCATAGCACTCGCTATCCCCGTACTTTTAATATTTTACTGCTGCTGCTTTACAAATGAGGTACAATCATTTTTTAGATAAGAAAATTATTAAATATTGCTTTAACTTTGTCTCTTTTTGCTTATTATTGTGAGGTCAGTTTAATTGTTTTTACTATTATTAATGTACTAATAATATTGATTTTTATATAGGAAAAAGAAGAAGTAAAAGAAGCAGATGCTTCTCAGAAAGATGAAGCTGGAACGAGTAAAGACGAAGGTGCTTGGAGTGCAGAGAAGTCAGAGGCACAGAAAGAAAATGAAGTAGAAGACGCTGAAGCTGAAACTTCAGAAGCGCAGAAAGAAAATGAAGTAGAAGAGGCTGAAACTGAATCCAAAGCTGATGAAGAGGAAGAAGATGAAGACGAAGATGAAGATGAACAAGATACCAACGAAACAACGACGCTTATGCAGAGTGAAAAGGTAGTGTTTTCGTTTGAACTAAGTCATGATTGAAATAATAAAATGAAAATGAATGAATCAAACGTTACAATGATGCAATCATTTTCTTACAGGAAAATCCAATCGGGGAAAAGGAAGGCCCTCGAAGAAGACGACCCAACAAAGAATAGTTAAATTGAAATACAAGAACCTAATTTAATTATACATATACATACAAGTTTTGATATCTTTCACGGCATTCTCACATTCCTTGTCTGTAGATTTTATCATTAATTTTAACTGTTGAATCGTTGCAGCTGTGTTTTTTAGGTGTTGGCATTCAATGACTAATCATACATTGCGATAACTGAATGAGAATTGTAGAATCCGTCGTTTACAAATAATGAAATAGATCTTTTTTTCTACTGTCCTTTTCAACAAATTAGATAATAACCTGGACTGTTGCACCCTCCATCCTTTCCCATTCTTTTTTCTCTGTCTCTTGCCTACAGTAACTGCCAATGCCATAATTGTATAAAAATTGTAACGTGTATTCAAACTTGAAACAAAAGAAGGACAGAATCATAAGTGAGTGAACAAAAGATAGTGAATGTTTGAACGCTTGTTTTCAAAGCGACCTAAGAGTATTAAATGCTTACTCAATAATTTATTATTTTGTACGATAGTCATTTGTATATTTAATGTACGATGTTTGTCGTGAGTTACACGTGTTGTTCTTTATGGATAATTATGAAATGGTTTGAATTAAGGGCTGCCGAACTTCAGACGACCTGGTCGTTCTGTGCGCTCGACGTTCTGTTGTAACGGGAACGAAACGTTCTCACAAGCCTCAATTGTTATACGAAAAAAATGATGGATTAATATATACATACATATGCACTATTTTGAGTTTATTATTTTAATTAAAAATAAATTGTTTGAAGAACGCTTATACTTTTAAAGAATCCACTTAGAAAAAAAACACGTATGTGTAATTTCGTTGTAAACATTTATTATAAAATGAATGTAAAGCATGATTACAATTCAATTATCTTAACACAATCTATATACTTAGATGGTGCAATTCAACAATATAATCATTGTTCTTGTTAACTAGAGGAAAGGTATTTTGGACTCATGTGTCCGGTTTCTCCTAAACATCGCAGTGATACTCGACCGTTAGGATAAATTGACACGCAAGTCATACTTCCATTTTTTAGAGATATTCGCAACCACGCTTCAGGTGGGAATTGCAAAGCTCTGAAACAAAGTTGAAAGTAAATTCATTAGTAAACTTCACCTTCATCTTTCCAACAATTTTATCATTTGATTTTAATTTTAACTTGTCGCCTTACAGACCTACAAACGAAGTATCTGATGACGTTTGCATGACAAACCAAAACTGTATAGGAATCTTTTTCTTGACTAGGAAGTGCTCGATGAAAATATTTTCGGAATGCAGCCTCGATCCTTGGGTTATCCTGGAAGAACTACAATGTTTACTTTAGACTTTAGGTTCTGACTATTTTTGCAGTGTCATTGTTGTTTGTCAACATTAATATTCAAAGATGGAAACGTACATAATGCTCCGTCTTCCAATGACCTATTGGTGGTTCTGGAGGAATAGGCGCGCCTTCTTCCAAAAGACAGTCGTCTGTTACAGGCACGTTTCGTAAACTTTTCTCTATTATTTTCGATGTCTGCTGAGCTCTAGTCATTGTCGATCTTACAATGTTAGTGTAAGGAAGATTCAGTTCCGCGAGACGAGCTCCTGTTAATTCTGCCTGCTTTTTTCCTACAGAACACCAGAACACAAAATCGAATATTTTACCATTCAAAATAATTATAATTTTGTTTCCATTTTGCATTTACCCAAATCTGTGAGGTATCTTTCGTTATCAGTCTTTCCGGCCATGTTATATTGCCCATGACGTATAAGAATAAGATGTCTTGTAGCTGTTCCTTTTTTCTTTTCAATTTCTTCGTTGACTTTATTTTCGTCCTCCACGGAACGTGCTTTTCGGGGTTTGATGAGACTTTTGACATCTCTTCTGTAATCCAAAAGACGAAATATTGAAATCGTTTGCAATAATGATAATACTTTTGTATTAAAATCGATACCCTAACCCACGAGACAAAAAGAAAAACTGTTTTAAATGGATTTGCAAAATTATTTATTTGTACAAACCTATCCCAGTTATGGTCCCACTTGACAGAAGGCTCATAATTCGTCGTCCAAGAATTTTTCACATACAAAAATTCAGGGGCTCCATAATTGTTATGGTAGAACAACAAAGCACCAGTGATCAGTCCAATACTGGCTGCGGTATACTTTTGCAATCTTGACAATATAGCCATTAATAAATCAGTACCGGTCACACCTTTAACAAATAAACGGTTTATTTGAATCACAATAACTGAGAACTAAACAAAGAATATACATTTTTACTCTTTCTTTTTTGTTCCCATTGAGAAGCCCTCTTTCCAATCACCTGACTTTCAGATAATCACAAAAATGTGCAACTCATAAATTTATTCCTTCCCCTAAAACCGTCTAATCATCTTGAATTATCAGTTTGTTTATCTTACGTTTCAATTAATCAATTCAAAACTGATTAATAAACAATTTGGACTCGTTAGCAGCAACTGACAGAATACAAAACCAGCGGAACGATGGAAACGGAACGTAACCTCTAACTGCGTGACACCAACAACTGCATTCAAAGCAACAAACTACTGATTAATTTCAAACGCTATTTTGTTCAACAGCACACATTATTTATTATTGTTTTGCTTCAATTTGTTATCTGTAAATATAGAAAAAATTTCATTTTGTAACTAGTGACAATTCTCAAATCCAGGTGGCGCCCTGCTCGCGTTGCACTGCAGCGCTACCTGTACTGGGCGCGCGATCGGCACGGTCAAATTCTTATCTACCCGTAGAGGACGGGCCAAACAAACATACGGGGGGGACAAATCGACCGTGCTGTCAGTGTGATCCCGTCCGCTAAGCCGTGCGGTGTGATGGTAAAAATTGGTTCAAATTGGCGCAACACGCCACTGTTGACCGCGCGCAGTGCGTCCAAATTGTCAAGACCCCGTGAGCGTGACATATTCGAGGCCTTTTAAACCGCGGCGAAGCTGAACTGTGCCGCTTCGAAAATCAAAAAAACAAAAAACAAAAGAGCGAACGAGAGATCAGTGCGAACAAAGAGAACAGGCGGACGACATCGTCACCGGCGGTTCACGCCCGTGCGCTCTTCGATGTCGTTGCGACCGACGAGGAATCCGTCGAGAGCGACGCGGATCGATGCTGGGCTGACGAAGTCGCGCGTGATTCGCGCACATTGATTGTCGTAGACAAGCGTCCACGTAGTGCTCAATTGGCAGGTGCGGCCCCACGCCAAAGGCAACAATGACGGCGATGCTGGTCTCGGTCGCGGAGCTGTCCAACATCTTCTCCGTGCTCGCGGTGCTGATATGCTTCTGCGGCGTCGTCCTGTTCATCATGAGGTACGCCAGACTATTTATAACAAGCCTCACCGCACGTGACAATCGAGTTTGAGGTTAACTGTCAAACGCGACTGACACTCGGTGTTGTTGTTTTGCGAGAGCGACGCTCGCGCACACGTTTTTTTCCCCCCAGGGCCCTTCTTCCGACCGTTCATATTTTTAGTTTTCTCGCTCAGTCTCTGTTTTTGTGCCGCGCTTCAAACAGCTGATGTAATGGCCACTCGCACATAGGTAATGCTGCTAAATGCTGCTTGCTTCCTCCTCCTTCTTCTTCTTCTTCTTCTTCCTTTTTCCTCGCTCCTGTTTACGTTTATACGCGATATTGCGCTCAGTTGATTGCGTTATTTTTACACCGCTGCTACTCTGCGCTCATCTCATTGACAGCTCGGGTGTATTTTCGTTTCTCAAGACGTCTCTTATCAAGCAGGTGTTTTTCTTCACAAATGTGCAAACACATCAAAGTTTCAACTTGATCTTCATTAATTTTCTCAATTTCATTTTCTTTAAATTTCATTCACAAAATGTACCTGCACTTTTTATCTTTGCCCTTCGTTGAAACTTTTGACTTCATTTATTTTTCATTTTATTCTTCTTCAAATTGATTTAACAAATAATTAAATTTGTTAACTTTTGCATTTTGTTCTTTTTTGTTTGTTTGATGATTTGTTCATTTTTGGATGGTATCAGCAACAAACTGTTGAGCAATTCATTATTTCTTTTTTTGTTTAGAATTGTGGTTCTGTAGATGTTGATATATTTTGCGAATGAGTCAGTAGGTTTTTTATTATATTGCTTATGTTAATGACCCGATTTCATCTATCAGCCAGTTTTGTTTTCAAATTGCAAAGCTATAATTGATGTTGAAAGTCAAGATAATTTTTGATGGAAAAACGAGCCTGGCCGTGTGAATAATTTATAACTGTTGTAAATGTGAATGATTCTTTTTTCTTCTTCATCTTGTTTTGACGCTCAAAGTTATTTATTTATAACCCTTGCGATTTTATTCTTAGACATTCAACCCTCAAAGGGTAACTTCCTGTGTCTAGATTTGTATCGACTACTGGCAAATATTCAGCTCATTATTATATAAATGTTGTAGAAGCTTTTTTTTCAAAATTTTATTATATAATGTCAAGATTTGTTTGATTTTTAAATTGGTGCCTGTTATAATAGAGTCAACAATTTATGAAAAAAGAGGGAAAAAAGTCCAGTCTTAATTATCTAGATAATTTGTTATACTTTTTTTTCGGTTACATTTTTTTTTTGCAAATTATTTGTTTATGTTTTTCGAAAAATCGCGGTTTGATTTAAAGATATAATTATAAAATTGAACGATTGAAAGACTTTTTTTACAATCGCAAGATAAAAAAGATGACAAGTCGATGTCGCAATTAAAATGTTAACCAATGATTATCTTGTTAACATTTTGCAGACAACAAAAATTGTACCTGAACAACGTGAACTGCATTGAAATGTCATAAAAAGCAACAATTAATGAACAATCAGAATTGAATATGATTTTTGCAAACAACTGCTATCGAATGTCAAATGTCAGTTCAAATGTCAAAATTATTTTCAAAGTTTATAAATAAATTATGAATAAATTTATGAAACATTTTGAAAATCCCCGAAAAAATTTTGTAACTTGTGGAAGAAAAAACAAATGAGAAAAAATTGCGAGAGAGCAGAGGTATCGCAAACGAAAGAGTCACCTTGATACATATCAACATCCATACTTTTCTTAGAGTATTATAATAAAAATAAGGTTGCATCATCGCTGAATAATAATTAAGGTGAACTTACATTCGAACCACGTATCGCCATACGAGCTATATTTATTTCATGTGAACTGAGCAGGACTGCTTGGATACTTCATAAATACATAAAAACTACCCTTGATCGAAATATTAATGGGCTGCATAAATTCTTTTCTCTCTCTGAGATGTATATTTTGTACATTTAAGATCCTCGATAATCAACCTCGACCGATCTTGTCCTCGGCATCATTTTCAGTAACCAATAAAATGTACACTTTTTTTTGATACAAAATTTATACGATTTTATCATTCAATTCATTAAATCAAAATATCAAAATTTAATTAAACAAAATACATTCAAGTTCTATTCTACAATAATTTCAAATAATTTTTTTTTAAATAATCCCATTTGAAAGTTTGTATTTGTTAATTTGATATTTGCCAATAATTTTTGCAAGTTATTGTTTTTAATTTTTTTTGTAATTTAAGATAAATGTATGATATTTGAAACAAGAATGTAGTAAGTTTTTCATAATATTAACCGTTTATTTGTATATTTTACCTTATAGGAGTGAATGCACTAAACCGAAATTTGTTCGACTTTTCTCCACAAGTTACGGGGGATTCTGGGGCCAGTTGACTCGCCATCGAATTGCGAAACAGCTGTAATACGTTACGTAACTTGATAGTGCAGAATTATCGCGTTTTTGAAGAATCACTGTTGCACGCGCAAACAACGCCGAGTCGTAACTTACTCCGAATTTGACAAGCGTGCTGGTCGCTTATTACAATAAACTTCTACGATACTTTCCCTCTCGTTTGCTCGCAAAATGTGTACTTTTAGTTCGTAACTCAGTCAAAACATAATTCTACATTTTGAATTCAAAAATACTTGAATTTACCGTGAAATGTATATAATTTCAAAAATAAATAAACAAAACTGAAAGACTGAATACAAATTAAAAAATAAAAAGAACATTCAAAGTTTGAAAAATGTGTTTTAAAGGTTATTACTATTCATTTTTAAATGTTACTTTTTTAGTGAAATTTTAGAAAAAAAGTTGAAAATTAAAAAAAGTGTATGAAAAAGATTGTAAAAAAGTGTTCGAAAATGTGTATAATATGAAGAAAAAGTTGGACGACAATGAGTCGTCGGTTGGAATTGTGATTCAGAAGTTTGTGCATTGCAGGAACATGATGGTACTTCGTGTTCATGGAGACGACCTTATGTTTGGAGGTACCAGCAGTATGATAGCCCATTCGCCAAGAATACCACAGATGAAAATGATGAAGGTGCACATTCCCTTCACATTCAAACTCCACGAGAGCTTTAAAAGCACATATGCCGGTAAGTATTGCGATATTTTATCTCGCTGCGATTGTACAACTTGCCGCGCCACAACTCCTGCAATATCATTTTGTTTTATCCATCTCTGGCGTGTCTTGAAAGCATATAAATGGTAATCCAATAACAATTCCGCCTCCAATGAAAATTTCAGTCCCCATAAAACTGTTAAATCCAAGAAACAATAACGATCGATTAAAACAAGATTTCAAAATGAATAAAAAAAAAATCAGATATAATTAACCAAAAAAGTATATTAAAAAGTTCAAATGAATGAAAGGATTTTTTTTAAGTGTCCCGAACATAGACAACCTTGTCAAAACCAGACGACTGATAAATCACAACAGTTTAAAAACAAGGTGTGGATTCATTCTCATCTACCTGAGCCAGAGATTCATCGATACATGCGTCTTCTTATTTCACGCTTAAAAAATATTATCAACATTTACTCAGACACAAAAAAATAGTATATGTAAGAAAAAAAAAGGAAATCCGCAGACAGAGTAACGTTACTTTTTGTCCCCTGCCACCGGATCGAGTTTGGCTCTTTCGGTTGACATTTATCATGCATATGCAAAAAAACTCGTTCGATAATCAAAGGCGCTGAAAAAATAGCCAGACAACGATTTGCAGAAAAAAATAATATTTTGAAACCAACACACCTTTTTACCTTTTCTTTTTCAACTGAATTTTTTTCTTAAGGACGTTCTCTTTCGCTGGACTTGCTTAAAAAATTTGAATACGCGGCTATATCTATATACAGTAGTCATAGGTTTATGACCGTTTTCGGTGAATAAATTTTGACGGGGCTGTACGACTTTCTCTATCAATGTTTTGACTCAATAGAATAATATCTATTTTAAACTAACTTTTTTTTAATTAGAAAATAATTACTCTTAAATCTAATAGCCGGTTCAATTACTTTGAATTTATATAATGATATAATGATGTTAAATTATTGTTATCGACAATTCTGCAAAATTACAAAACATTTGTCAAGCAAATTATTTTCCAGAGAACGTTCTCAAACTATTTGACCCAAAAAATTATTCCAACAAATATTGAAAACTTTAAAAGTTAAATAGTTTGTAAACATAAAAGCATTAAAAAAGTCAATAAAGTTTTAAAAAATGAACAACATTTAAAAGAGCGAAGGAAGTTGGAAAAATGCTATTATAAAATAAACAAAGTTTAACAAGTTGGAGAAGAAGAATTTACCTAGTTTGTAAATGAAAATTCATTTAAAGAAAGTGAACAAAGTTTTTAGAAAAAATTGTAGTTTGAAAAAATAAACAGTTTTACAGACATGGGCGAAGTTTTTTTTTGACAAATAATTGTTTTATCGTTTTGTTTCGGGAGTTGATGTGTTCGT
>JAAMPD010001702.1:21242-115687 GCA_025266255.1 Trissolcus basalis | reverse complement strand
GTTTAACTTTTGTTTCCAGTTTCACTTTTTTAATTGCAATTAATTTCCCTGAGGTCATATTTTGTTTCATGTTATTTTCCATTTGTGATATATAAATTCTGAAAAAAATCGTATCTCCGAAGTTTCGTTAATGAACCGTAAAAAAAATTAAACGAAAGATTTGATACCTGTGGTTTTGAAATTAAAAGCTCTCGAATTTCAACGATCGCCAGTCAATGTGCAATTTCAATTTTTAATCAGCCGATTGTCAATTGTGTCCGGATTTTTATGTAACATTTTTTTATTCGCGGTGAACAAAATTTTTTTTTAAACTACAATTACAATGTCAATCACAATCACTCGATGCAAAAGCACCGTGAATAATTCATGCTCATGCATGTGCGTTGATAAAACGTATTTCTAAAATTGTATAGACAATCTTCTGACTGTCTGCAAAATGCGAGACACCTGCAAAATGTTATTTCAAAGTTGATATCACACCAGGTAAACAAAACACCGTTGTCTTCTTCTCAATAGCTTTTTTATTCCATTGCCGTTCTTAAGCGTCGTGTTTACTAAATAAATTTATTTATCTTCGTCACAATTAATTATTAAATTATAACAAATAAATATGTATCTAGAAAGTGTCCAGTTGGATTGGTTGACAACTTTATGTTCGTTGACGTTTACACGCAGATCGTCAATTTTTTCACCCTAATTTCTTTTCTTTTTCAGCCGCCCGCATCAGTTTGATGAATAATTCACAAAAACCATTTTAACGTTTTTCTAATTTACCATTATCATATCACCTGCACGCGTCGTCATTACGATAAACTTTTGCGACCAAAAGCCATCTGAAGAAAGGAGCTCTTGTGGGGAAGGGCAACAAAAAAAAGGACATAAAACCCGTCAGTCTGAACATCTGTTTGTTTTATTTATTTATTTTTTTTTCTCTCATCTTAATTACACTTCTTTCTCTCTTTTGTTAGATAACAATGTAGTGTGGCGACGCAAGTATATCTTTATTCATCAGTTATACTTGACATTCGGAGACCCTTGGAAATTCATTAAAAAAATGATTCATCGGCCATGCACGAATCTATTATGCTTTACCGTCGTTGACCTTGTCAGTACCATAAGCGGTTCGGATTTCTGATATTTGGCTTCCCATTTTTATACCCAATCAAATTTTCTAATTGCGATATCGTAGACACAAATGATGAAATGGTCAAAACTGTTTCAATACCATCTAAACAATTATGACCGCTGCCCTTTGGTTTAGGAACGAGGCAAATTATATTTCGGATTGAATAGCCTGTGACTTTAAAAAATGGACAAATTTTTTTAATTAAAAAATTTAACTCTCTCAAACATTTCTGATCGAAATTGAATTTTAAATCAAAATTCCAAAGTAATATATAACCGTTAAAAATATACAAGTTCGAAAATGATTTTGTCCAAATTGATTGTTTAAACTTGTGGGCATTTCTATCCTTTTAAAAGAGATAACTTGATATATACTTGGACCTAACCTGTTTTCGTAATGACGCAAATTCAAAAAACCACTGATATGATGTGCCAAATTTCACTGGTTCAAATCCCTGTCAATAAATAATCCAATGACAATATCGCACTTTTGAATAATGAGTATTTTGACTTGCAGACGATTTTATCCATTAATATTAATTGGAATAAAAATTATGATAAGAAAATTATCATTGCATTTAGATATCGTTTCAACTTGCACAAGAGCTTTTCACGAGTTTTATCTTCTGTTTAAATATTTTTGTAATTCATCTCCAACGATATGTAAATCTCATTTTTTGTCATTTAATTGAACGAAATTTACTTTTTATTTATTTTGCTTTAATTTTCGGTCACAATACTCGACGGTAGATAAAAGGAGGAAAAGATCCGGGTAGCATTTTTTTGTTGTGGACTTTTAGGATTTGCGAGGAAGTTCGAAAAATATTTTAGTACGTCATAACCGGACTCCTTTTGTTTACCTGATTAACATATTATCGTTATTTTTATTTCCTTCGGCGAATTCTTATCCCGCAACTTATGGCTCACCGATTTGCATTTCCCGAATCTATTAGACTTTCTGTGATGGTCATAAGCATGATTTAAAAGGCGCACAAATCGCTCACGTTTTTCTCATTAATTGACTGTAATTGTGCAATAAACTCATGTTTAATTAATCATTGAGCAACCGGTCATTCCATTAACTATTGTTTAAACAAATTTTTATTTACAATTTTTTTCCCCTCCTGGAAATCAAAACAAAAGTTTATAAACTTCACCTTTCAACGGTAAACAAAAAATTAAAAATCCTCAGTTTTGTGTATTGTTATTTGTTATCGACAAAAAAAATATTAACAGATGATTAATGACAATTTAAATAATTGACAACTTTATGTAACGAGTTTGTACGCGTAATAATTAAGATATAATCGGCTTCATTTTCGTGCTCAATGATGATTGTAAACAGCAATTACGGGAGACGCGCGTAATCGATGAATGTAAATTTGTTGCAATTCAAATTGAACAATCGCGTTATCGGCGATCGTTTGATTTTTCATTTGGATACGTACATTGAAAAAGTGTTGGCATCCGCGATGATAATTTTAGTTCATTGTTTTTTGTTTTTGTTTTTGTTATTTTTTACTTATGATAATTGATTTTTGCAGTTACGCGCGAGGACAGACGAGAGTTGACCGGTGTGATGAAACGTTTTGCCGAATTTATAGAACGTCTCGCTTTTCACGAAGCCGTGGAGAAATAGCGACGTTCACGCACGATAAGCCGGCTAATGAGGGTTTCACATTAATTTCGCAAATGCCATTTTGCAAGGAATATACTTACGTTTCCCCTTGGCGCGGGAGACGCGCCACGAACAGCGTTACGAAAAGGCTCAGATTCATAACAAAAATGTCACACGCGCTGTTGCAACTGGCCTATCAACCTTGATTGAATGCAAAAAAAATGTCTCTTTATGTTTCGACTTTCATAACGTTTTTACACTTTTAATTGATCGGTTATGCTCGATTTAATATTCTAATAAAAAAAGACAAAAAACTTGTCTTGAATATATATATAATTTTTTTTTTTTTCCAAATTAATTTTGACGCATTTATTGAACCCGAAATGATAAGTATAGTTCAAAGGACACGAAAAAAAGAACAATAAAATAGAGAGAACAATCAAAAATTCAAAACCTTAATTAAATTAAAATGTTGAATTTGAAATTTACATTTGATGATTTTTCAGTTTCTTTCTTTGTCGTTTTGTTTATTTTTTTCTTTTTTTAGTTGAAATACATTTTTAATTATTTAATTACATGAAAAAAATCAGGAAACGTGAAATTCTCAGGCAGGCCTGACGGTGTTTGATTGATAGCGCAATAATTAAACGATGGATTGTGAATTTGTTCGTTTATTTTGTAATTCAATTGTCTAATTAATTCACATAGCTTTTACAAATCCCTCGTTATTTAAGCTGTATCGTATCATTTTTTTTTTTTTTTTTTGCATCCTATACGTGGAATTCGGCCTGCGAGATTCGTTGAAACAAATATTGGAGGGGCCGAGAGGGTGGCAAAGCTATAGATATACATACAGTTTTCGAAAGTCAAGCTGTTTTTAAGAGGAAACGCGTCGATTTGTTCAAGTAGTTACAATGTTTAGCGTATTCGCGCGAAGTACGGTACGCTATGGAAACGTCCGATTTCGCACGGTACCGTGAATGCGTTTCATGCACCACATGTTTTTTACGCCTCAGATATATGTAACGATAACATTTTTCACAATCATAAAAGCACCATCTTTCAAAATCTCCGGCCATCCTTTTTTTTCCTTAAGAAATAACGTTTCCTCTTGGGTTTCTCAAAGTTGCGCCATTCAAATTTTGTGCGAATTTTCTTTTCTTTTAGTAGTCCAAGGAGAGATGTTTAATTTTTACAGTTTCTTTTTTGCTACCAACATAATTGAGTACAATTACAAAGTTCTTTCTTTTTTTTTCTTTTTAAATTGTAACCACTTTGTTCCACTTTGGATTTTTTATCATCATGACGTCAGAAACTTTATTGGCCATTCAATTTTGACAGTTTTGATTTATTTTGCTTACAATCTTGTTGCAATTTCAATTAGATTTTGACATGAGTCTTTTTCTTCTCATTGTTTTTTGCAATTCAATCATGATCATCTTTTTCCTTCTTTTCTTGAAGATTATTTTTTGGATTTAAATAGTGGTATCTATTATCTGTATCTATTAACGACAAATTTTTATTTAAACATTCGTATAAAAAAATCCGACAATTCATTTCAGATTTTTGTTTGTTTCAGAAAAGTATTTTATAATCTTCAACATTTATTCATATGATGAAATGTTTTGACAAAATTAATAAATACAAGTGTCGATAATAAGTACAGGTGTTGATGGTATGTTACTACATTGTTGTAAATAAAAAATATAATATAAATAAAAAGACAATTAGAAGAAGTAAATAAAAAAAAAAATGCGTCAAGAGAATTTGAACATACAAGGTGTGTCGGCGACGTTATGCAAATGGGCTGATTTCTAAGCAAGGACTCGTTGCGACGTTGGCCGAGATTCGAATGTTTTTATGTCTCTCGCAGCACGAAACGGGATGAGACAAATGTACATGCAGTTGTTCATATTGATTCAGACCGACAACTAAATCAACAGCTGCGACTCTGGCCCGTTACTGTATAACGGTCCTCAAGATGATGTTTGCACTTAACATCCATCACGACTTTATTGCCACCTTCGTGAAAAATGAACGCCGAATGCAAAGGCTGCGAGTCGCCGAGAAAACAGAAACTCTTGTTTACACAAACCTCCATGCAATTTTTTTCTTCCCGTTCTCAAATATTTAAAACCTCTTTGAATTACAATTCAAATAAAACCGAAGATCCAAATTTAAAATTAAAAAAAAAACAAACAAACATAAAAAGAGGATGTTGAAAAAAAATAGCTCATTGAAGTTGAAAATTTTAAGTAGTTAATTTCAAGTCTCTTATTAGTGGTGTCAAATAAAAAACACCATAAAATATAAAATTGATAAAAGTGAGTTTGAATTCAAGTTTGAAATGGTTTTTTGTGACTTTTATGGCTCATCGGACGGCGACATCAAAATTTATCAAGTTGTTAGTTTTCTTTTTGCAGGTCTTGTAGACCGAGGAGCTACATTTCTGCAATCTAAATTTCCACTCGTAAACAAACTTATTTTTGGAAACCAGAAATGAAAAGACAATTTAAATCCTATAAAAATGGAGACTGCAAAAAAATTCAAATTGCAAAATTGATTGGAAAAAAATGGAAAATGAATTCGAGTTACTCGCAATCAACTCGTGGCCCTTCGATAAAAATATCTTGGTGTACGTGACAAAGTAAACGTAAACTTATTGCAAGGACGACTTGTCTCGTATAGATCTTATCCAAGGGCCAGTCGACTGCAATTGGGTTTGTGCGTGTCTTCGCGATCACGTACGCCGGTCTCGTTTCCAAGCCGATTCCGGGATCTATTTGAAATAATTTGTCCCAATATGGCATTGAAATCCAAAGGCGATTGGTAAACAGCTATAATCCTGAAAATCATAGTTCAAAACAATTCGCTGTTTTGCCCAGATAAGAAACTATGATTTCATCGTGATGAAGCCAATTTCAAACAATTTATCAATTAAAAAATAACGCCACCGATAAGATTATCAAAAAAATTTTTTTCTTCAAAATCAATATACAATGGAAAATAATAGATTTGCAATTACAGTTTAAATTGAACAATTCGTTTATCATCCAATAAAATTTACAATTCACACTATTTCAATAACACAATTTTTATAATAAAGAAGTTTTTATTTATTTATTATTTTTTTTGTTTTTGAAACTTTTGTATATTATTTTGAAAACTGTTATGTTTTATTGAATTTATAACAAAGTTTCAAAAATTGTAAATGTTGCTGCAGAGTTGGGCGGTGGTTTTAGAGTTTGGTGGAAAGGAATAATGAAATGCGAACAGAGAGCGCAGCGCATTCAAATCGGTCAAAGAAATGCGCGAAAAATCGTGAAACATGAATCGACATGAGGCGAAGTGGCGGAGAGTGGCGCAGAGATCCCATTCTCATAATACGCGGCTGGTGCAACGCGAGTGAGCGAGCGACCGCAAGCGAATAACCGCGGCTCGCTTACGCAATCAAGTTTGATAATCGACGCGCGGTTCGTTGCTTGGGTGGCAGCTGCTTGATTGCCGCGTTTTTTTTTTTCTTCTTTTCGTCCTACGAGCTTTTCTCGACTGTTCTAAGACGCTCCAGTTTCCAACCAATTGGAGTCGATCCAAGACAAATTTCTCATACATTTTTAAATTTCCAAATATAAAAATTATGAAAGTCTTGAAATTACGATCAAATTTCTTTTTTTTTCTTTCTAAAATATTCGCTGTACATTTTCATGTTACAAATTTTGTTGTACAACTTTATGTTCAACAGTTGGTCAACTGTTCCTTGTATTTTTTTTATTTAATGGTAAAATGTAAATAAAATTAAAAGATGTAAATTGAATAAAAACTTATTGTTGATTATTTATTAGTCGTGTAGTAATGTTTGTTGAGAGTTACAAAGTAGTGGGAAAGGCGTGAATTAACATAACCCATTGAAAAGGTATTAAAGTTGAATTGCGCGAGTACTTGAGTGAGTAGTCGCATTAGCGTTTGGCCTAGTCGGGCTAAGCCCCGGCTAGGTGCAGAACCACGAAGAAAGCCAACTCGGCCTTTCACCGGGCAATGACCACGCGGTTTAGCGCCGTGCAGCATCCACCAACTTGTCCACTAGGAATGCTTTTCTTTCGCACTCGCAATGCCCCGGCGGCACATACACAACTCACCAATTACATATTACTTCATCGCACATGTAATCAGTTTCGCTTTACCGCAATACATGACCTTTGATTATCTTTCTCTCCTGATCCAGTTTTTGGTTTTCTACTCGTTCCTTTGTCACTTTTTGTTTTATCCTGTTCTATTTTAATTATCAAAAACATACTGTACAAATAATAATTTAAAATAATTGCAGTTCATTATTTATCGAAGAATAGCAAAAAATTTTGCAATAATGAAAATGTTGTTGCAAGTGTGAAGAAAGAATTTGCAATTTGCAAAAAACGCGATAGTGATTGAGAATTTTATTTGTCGGGGATTAATTTGAATGTGAATTTAAATTTGTCGATGAGAAAAAGTTTGAAATAGTGAAAAAAAAAAAAGTTTACATTGAAGGTTAATTAATAATCAGGTCACCGGCATAATAAGCAATGATAAAAGATCACATAGCGCTGGATGCAGATGCGGTGACCTAATAGCTTGTCTGTAAACCACGAACTTTTGCTTCGTGTGCCAGTCGTGACGTAATAACAACGTAGGCTCTGCGATTGAGAAGATAAATCGAACAGGATTTATTTCACAAACCACTATTATTCCTAGACAATGGTTTACCAAATTTCTTCATCATAAGTTCAACATTTTTCATCGTCAAACAAAAAAAAAAAGTTTTTTCAAACCAAACTTTTTGCACCGTCTCTTCTTTTTTCCCCTCTTAAAATTTCTCAATACGTGCTGTCTGTCAAAACAGAACGATAAAAATTTTTGTCACCTTTTTATTGTAAATCAAAGGATTGGGCGTGAAGGAAAAAAATTTTTTTGACTTCAACTATCCATAAGATCTTGAGTTAGAAAGCTGAAGGTTATTTTTCAATGCTATCATACTATTTCAAAGATTCGTCATTGGATTTTTTCCCCTTCATGAATTGAGGACTTCAATGAAATTGATGAATTGCGTGAAACCGATTCCGAAATGTTACCATTCGTTTGATGATAAAGGTACAATAAAAAATCAGCTTGTTCAAATAGTGGGCAATTTCAAACAGAAGAACACTTACATTGGCATCGTTCGATTTAATTAAAAATTGTGAAACGTGGTTTTGATTTATGCCTCATGATTTGTCATTAATCACTCGTCGTTGCAATTTTATTGCCGAAATCAATTTTGTCATCTCGTGTCCAACCTTCCTTGTCATCCAACTCATCAAATTTATAACACCTAATATGACCTATTTTCTTTGAGTTGTCTTATATTTTTACGACTACTATGTAGACCATTTTTAATAGACGCAAACAAATGCACAAATCGCACTTGTACTTAACTTTCTCTCAATTGCTTATTTCCTCTCATTTCAATGCCGGACACATATTTCTTCCATTCATCTCAAAAGTTTTGAATTGCAGGAGATTAGGGCACATTCAATTTTATTTTGCACAATAAACTTTAAAAGAACATTACGAAATCGCTCAAATTAAAAGAAACAAAAAGTAAATTAAATGAAAAACTTATTTATTTATTTATTCTTTAAAAAAATGTGGATTCAAATATTTCTTAATTAATAAACTAATTATTGATAATAAGTGATGAATAATTAATAAATTTTTCGTTATGACGATAAAAATAAATAAGCGACTAATTAATTATGATTTGCAGAAGTGGAGTGTGAGGTGTCCAGCCAGGTGGAATATTCGCTACAGGCAATTTGGGGTGTCAGCATAAGGGAGCTTCACCTCGCGCTGTGGAAGCCTTGGAGTGTTTTAAGAGATGCCTCTCTGAATGGTACTCTGCTTCAAGGACACGCTCAGTACCACACGTCACCACAGGCGTATCCTTTTCAACGTTATACCACCAATTCAATATTCGCCTCGCCACGCGTTCGCACCTCTATATTTCGCTCCGCATTGCACAATTTATTCAAATAACATTCGACTCGCTCGAATTTGTTCGTTTACTCATTTGCATACTTTTTAATCGCGTGCTAATTTTTCCATTGCGTTGCTTGTGTCACTTTTATTGATTTATAACAACCATTAGAATTCCCTAGACTATCATGGTAATTAAATCTCGATTAAATTTGAGTTCACAAATTTCCTTTTTTTTTTTTACATACCTTTGTTTAAAAGGGTTAAAAAATACTTTAAAAATGTTCGTAACATTTTCAAATAAATACAATTTTAGTTGAGTTATAACAATTAAGAAGAAAAGCATAAAAAAGAAATTACAAAATTGTTTTCAAATAAGTTGAGGCCAATTTGTTAATTGAGGAATGAATTTTAATGAACGACATAATAAAAAGACCGATTGAAAAAAAATCGCGGGATTGTTACAAAAGAAGTTATTAAATCGTCGATACGGAATGAGGCAATCCGTGGCAACGTTAAATCGTGATCGTTCATTGAATGGCGTCGGGTTGAGCAACGTCGAATCGGTTTTTGATATCGTCCGCAAGATTGACCGTAATGACAATGCTCATCTGGCGAGACCACGCTGTTGCGTTTTCGATTATGCCATTGCGATTCGATAATAACAATGCTAACGATCCAAGGGGGGAACCAACACCGAGACGAAATGTCGCGCGTACGTGCAATCGCGCGCGCGCGAATGTGTGAACTAGTCGTATTACTCAACCGATCATAGCCGCTTGACTACGAGAATCTTCTGGACCTCATTCGGTACCTTTCGCTAACCAATTCAATTTTATTTTACATTTTTTAACTTGCTTTTTTTCTGTCAAAATTCTCTTCTTCTTCTTCTTCTTCTTCTGAATTCATCTCAATTCTTTTTCATATCATCTTTTCACATATACATTTTCGTTCATTTTTTAATTTTTACTATACTTTGTTTATTCATATTATTCATATTTGTTTAAATTGGTAATAAAATCAAACAGTTGTTCATGGAAAAAATGCTCATCAATTTATCAAATTTTCATCATCATTATGTTGTGTAAAATGATGCATTTTCTTTTATTTTGAAGTCAGTTATTTTTTCCTTGACTAACGAACTCAGTAGAAAACCACACGGAGAAGAGACTTTGAGATTGTCACTCCCAGCGCCAGAATTGGAGCTCGGCACTCCGCCACGACTGTGCTATCCTCTCGTCATATTTCTCACTCGCCGAGATAACAGGGACCCTCATCCGGATGAGACCGTAAGCTTTTATTTCATCACACTAGGCTCCTGCCTCACAAAATGAAAAACATTTCGCAAACTCCAAGATATAGTTATTCGCTTTTTTTGTCTGATCAAAACGAATAACAGCACTTTTAAATTTTGTCATTTGAAATTTAAAATCGTATGCTTAAGTCGAACGGCGTGTTTGCAAATTTTCGGCAGCCTCTTATCCGAGCCGTTGGATAATTAGCAGGCAATTAATTGGAAGTCGATGATGGGCTACTTGAATTTTCATTTTCTTCGACACTCATTTGACTCGGACAAAGGATCGTTAATTTAAATGAAAACGACCGTCTATTGACCGACCAATCGCAAGCGGTTGCTTTTTTTACTCGCATTATTTGCAGATCTGTGTTTCCGGAAATCGCGTTATCATTATGTAAGGCTCTTTTGTCTACAAACGTTCTGCAAATTTGATCATGAAAAACACAGGAAAATCGAAGATAAGTCGGAAAATTAGAAACGGGAAAAATAAAAAAAATAATAAACTACAAAAAGATATAAAAATGTAAAAACGTGCGGTACCAAAAAAGAATTGTGACTCAAACGTTAAACGGTTGCTCAGTAGGCAATTAAATGTCGAAGCAAGACAAAATTGAAAAACTAAAATGTGGATAAATTTATTTATTTTGACTTCCTTCATTGCAGGTTGCCCTGGTAAATGTAGTGCACATAAAGGACAGCGTATGCACACTACCGACCTCAATTCTTGCACAATATTTGAAGCAGGCCAATGGACAGTTGTCCTGTCTCAAGGTGAGCTTCGTCTCATGTATTCGGAATTGGGCCGATTTGGCATTGCGAGCAAGAAAAATTGACGTGTTTCGCAAAACAGCGCCAGACCGGTTCCAATCTTGCCCACATAGATTGCACAAATTTGAACGCACATTTTTAACTACACATCGCCCCTGCCTTATCTATTCAAAGCTCCCCTTTTTCAGTTCACTCACAAATCAAATAATAATTCACTTTTTTGATACTTTCGTTTTCCTTTTGCGATTCTTTTTTCGAAACTCAATTCTCACTTAAGGTGTCATTTTTCAACGAGTGAATTTTAAATGAAAAACAAAATCGGTTCGAGTTCTTGCAACTTTTTTTTTCTTTTGAAATCTTGATTATTATGACCTACGATTCTCTGACCTAGTCAGTTTGTGTGAGTAGATTGTAGTTGTAAAAAAGGAAAAGTTTGAATTATTTGAAGAGACTATTTTTCCCAGTGCAGATCGTTGGTTGGACGATGTCAAAGGTGCTTACATAAGTGCTATTGATGACCTAAGGCAATGACAATACTTGAACAGAAATATTTGTAATGTCTTATGAAATTCAGTGTGCCAAAATGCACTTTATCTCACTCAATGACTTGGTCCATCTCCGTTTACTGAGAATAAAAAAAAATTATAAAAACGAGCTTGCTTGCCAAAGAAGGAAAAAAAAACTAACTGAGCATTTTTTTGCAGCAACTGTATCTTGCAACTGGCAACTCAACCAACTACGATGAAACCGACGTGTCCAGCGGTTTGGGGCCTGCGCTGGCGTTGGCCGAGCCATGCAACAACAACGGTGGAAGCAGCAAGGGGGCGCTGGTGGCGTCAGGAGCAGGGGACTCAGAAGGCTCCCTCTGGAACACAGCAGGCGAACAATTGTGCGTGGTCTGTCAGTACTTTCCGCTGTCGCGCGCCCTCTTGCCGTGCAGACACACGTGCATCTGCGCCTCGTGCTTCGGCAAGCTGGACAGGTGTCCGATGTGCCGCAGCCCAATCAAAAGTTACTTCTGCATTCGCGGTGAAGAGTACATGCCGCCCGAGAAGGAAGTAAATCCATGCAAACAGAGGCGAAACGGCACCAACCACGGACCCTCGCACTGGCTCCATGACTGGAACGACCGCCTCACCGACTTCCTTGGCTTCGCGCGATAGAAACGGCCGCCCCACCTACATGCAAATGAAAACGAAAAATCAAATGTTCCAACTCAAAAGTCGTCTTCAAAGTCGTCTTCACGATGCAGCATTCGTTTGAGCCCAGGTGGCGCTGCTCTCGTTGTGTCCGATTTTACAGAGATGGTCGGACACTTTACTGCGAGCCTCTTTTTCTTTTTTTTTTTATCACTGATAAAATTGAATTTCTATTTTATAAATCCGATCATCCGTGAAGATGTCTTGACTTTAACACTTTACTGTGACAATTTTATGAGATGGCGCTCACGCCACTCTTACTGATCTACTTCTTGCGAGCTAACGATGCAGATCCAGCGCACCTTGCAGATTTGAACTTGGCTTTCTAAAGTAATGCTCAAGTTGACACACAAGTCTTCCTCTAAGGCATGCGACCCGGACGGAGCTCGTTGTGCTTTTATTATGATCACAATATTCGAGCGAGCTTGTTTGATTTATTGGCAAAAGTTGAGACTTGTACCAACTGCTTTGCGTTGGTTAATCGAACAGACGTTCTTGTATATCAAAAATTGAAATACTTTATGATTCGTTATTTTCTTACTGGTAAAATTTGTTTTTCGTTTAAAAAAAAGATATTTATTTTCTTCTTGTACTTGTAAATTATTTGTTTGTGATGAAAATTTATGTACACATACTTTGGTATGACATTGATAAAACTCCGAGGAGTCCAAATAAAAGTATCGTAATGACACTCTCAGGAGTTATTTTTTTGTGCAGATGAAAATTTAGTTTCTATTTGACCCTCAACTGTGCCACTGCGACAGAAGTGAGTTCAAATCACATCTGAAAACTTTAACCTTGTGAAACACATAAATTGAATTCTTCTCGATCTCGTAATTGAAGCAAAAACAAAATATAACTAATTTTTACACTAAGAAAAATTTTTTCTTACTCTTTCTCTTGATGCGAATGAAGAATTATCATTGAAATGAATTACGTGCGATCAATAACGCATATTATATCTGTATTTGCGATCCAAAAGCATTGTAGTTGTAAAAAGTACATGAATCAAATCAGTTTGAATTCCTTGTACCCATCATAGAACGATCCGTTCTAGAATAAAAAAAAAAATAAATAAAAACAAAAACGTAAAATTATTTTGATACAGAATATTTAATTCGTAAGCTACGATCGATGGTCAATAATTTTTGTTAGTGTAGAACACATGGACAATTTTATAAATAGAACGAAATAATAACTCTGTAATAACGACAGCTAAGCCTAATTTTAAGATAAAATATCATGCGTATAAGTTGTAAATACACAGACTGTGATAATCTCGATAATGTTTCTGCGACGGTGAATTGCGTCGAGCATAATTTTGCGATCTTTGTTTTCTAATTTCTCAATCATCAGCGAAAATTCGGGCGCAATTGTGCAACGTCAGTTAAATAAAACGAATCCGTCGAATGAATAAATGAAGAAATAATCATTTTTGAAACTAAAAAGAGCTGAGTTGTGTTCTGGTGAATTGAGTTTGGTTCTATGGCATATTTTTATACGGAAGTGAAGTAAGGTTTTTTGCGAGAGTCCAAACAAAATTTATCCGACGCTTGTCTCCCTTGCGACATGCAAATTGAAGCCTAAGACGAACATTGCTCGTCGCGGTTAATCAATGTTTCAAGTTTTTCGCACGCACGATTGTAGAAAAACAGCAACGAAACATCGTTTAAAGACGAATGTTGTATATAAATTATATTATTTATAGTGTAAGGTCTTTCAATGAAGTCAATGTATTTTTAGTAGAGCAATTTAAATCCCCGTGTTAATTTATATCATGAATACAATATATTCCAGTGTTGTATTAAACCTCATACAAAAATCAAGACAGCAGTATGAGAGGACTTGCACACGATCATTCAATAAAAAGTGCTGTTCCTGAAATGTTGTTATTTTCATTTCAATCCTCAACAAATTATAAGTATACAAAATTTTACTATCTCATAAACAAAATTTTAACATTCACTCAAATTTAGAATAGAAGGTAAATGCACCGGTTTCCGAGACTTTTTAACTTTAGTTTTAGTTTATTGTCAACTTTTTGAATTTTTTTGATCCAACTATTACTTTTGTAATTAAATTACACCCTTAAAAAAAGCGAAGAAAAAAAATGAACATAAAATTTTGTTTACAATTGAAATTATTCAATTTTAAACGTTCTCGCCTCAATTTTTGCGAAGGAAAACTGCCATTGTTAGCATTGTTGCTAAGGCGTTTAAAAAAGGCATTTAAATAAATAATATCTTATCCAATTTGGTACACAACAAACGGGTACATCTAACTTTTTTTCGTGAAATCTGCAATTATACCATTTTTTTATATTTTTAAATCAATATAAAGTACATATTCTCATTATCATTACATTACTTTGAATTTTGCACCCAAAATGATTAGATATGATGAAATATTAGCTTTTTATAACATTTTGAATGTAACGAGTAAGCCTTAAAGTCTCGAAAACCGGTACCTTTACCTTAATACTGAATAATTTAACATAAAATCACACAAGACAGAAAAATAGTAGTTTCAACTTTGTCTTTCACTATAATGAAATTACCCAAGATTCTAAATCATATTTTTAATGTAGTGAAGAATTATTTTGTATAATTTCATTCAATTTATTTCATGAAATCAAATGAACAATTCAATTAATGAACATAAAATAAGTGCGTAAATGTTTCAAGACGTTGACAAGAATGTATAAAAGCGATTTGAAATTCCCGCGTTGAAACTACTCTAATTTCATACACTACCAAATTATTTATTACAGCTGTACAATAAATAATGTTGATGAATAATCATAATAAAAATTAATTAAGGAATAACGTTTTCGTAATGCAGTTACAACAATTTACAAAAATTTTTAAATTAGATACAAATATTCAAAAGCTGATTTGACTAACAATGATGAACACAGTTGGTAGTTCTGTTTCAACTTCCGTTTGTTGAGAGCTGTGTGATTTCTTTCTGACAACGTGACTGTAGGAAACAACATCGTCCAACCAGAAAAATGGTAAGTTTTATTCAATATTAATATTTGTGATCATTTTCATTTCTTAAATAAGTTTGTCTAATTTAACATACATCTTTTTTCATTATTTTTACAATTTGTGAATCAACAATAGCTTGGCAACTGGTAGACTAATCTTCGATTCAGTGAATTGAGGTTATGTCTCGACATTACCCTTGTCGTTTTGTTTAAAAATGATTACCATTTTTTGTTAAAAAATAATTACCACGTTGTGTATATGTAAATGTTTTTTTCAAAAAATAAGTTATTCTATGGCAAAATTCTAAACTAAGATTTGTTTATCTAGGCCAAACGTACCAAGAAGGTCGGGATCACTGGCAAGTACGGCACGCGGTATGGTGCCTCTTTGAGAAAAATGGTTAAAAAGATTGAAATCACCCAACACAGCACATATTCGTGCTCTTTTTGTGGAAAAGTAAGTTTTTTGTGCTAATACTTTTTAAGATCAAGTTAATTTATTGGTGACAGAATTTTTGTTATTGTAAACATAGGTCTTTGATAACAATAGTACTTGAACACTTCCATTAATGTTTGAATTGCAATCATGTGTTACATAAATCTTGTTAAAATGTGAAATTTATAATACTTTAGAATTATAATTTAATCTATTGTTTGTTCTCCAGGATGCCATGAAACGATCCGTAGTTGGGATCTGGAATTGCAAACGTTGCAAACGGACAGTGGCTGGTGGAGCCTGGGTGTACTCTACAGTCCATGGTGCCAATGTACGGTCCAACACCCGGCGTTTGCGCGAAAGCAAGGACCAATAAAAAATTGATTATAAAATAAAATTTTTAAAATAAGAAATTTTATTTTCATTTAAAATTTACCTGACCACTCATTGATTATTATTAATTCAGTTACATTGAAGATAACTGTGGAAAACTTATGAAAAATTAGTAGCGCAGACTTGTAACAAATGTCTGCAAAAAATGCATTATTGAATGTATGATATCGATTTTATTGTTTAGTAATTTTCATATCGTGGTATTAAGGGATTGAAATAAAAAATAAAATGTGCAAAGTAGCACAACTCTTATTGTTCTACAAATAATTTTTATTTAAAAATGTATTCAACATAATTATTTCAATTTTATTTCACAATAATAGGCGTTTTGTTTATCTTCGTTAGGAATTTGCACGAGAAATCTATATTCTTTAATTTCATTCATTTCACCGACTATTTACTCCAAACGTGTTTTAAATCATTATAAATGCTGTACAAAAATAAATACTAGCGCTTCATAATAAAATTTTATCGTAAATCAATAGAAATTATAATTAAATTTTTTATTCTCCACTCTTTGCATCAAATAATGGAGCTCACCTTCAGTTTTCTTGTGCTTTTAAATATGAAAATTTTTATATTATGCACATCATTCGGAGATATTGATTACACGAAGTCTGAGGAAAGATTGTTTACATGAACAGTTTGTTTTCGGTAAATGCAATCTATGTATTATTTACAAGTAGTGATGAATTTTGGATCAACATTTCAACTTGCGTTTCACATTTCAAATACAGACGAAAATAATTCAAAATTTAAGTGAATCTTTGATCCAAAAAATATCAAAGTTATGATGTTTAACAATTCATTAGGTCTAAAAATGTATTATACAATTAAAAATTTGTGCTAAAACAGAAAAGGCTCTGAGATTATTTTTATATAATTGTTAAAGTAGGAACATTTTTATAAACTGGAATTAAGGTTTAAAACAATATTACAAAAATGGAAGACATGGTAAATATTAAAAATAATATATATTTAATTAACTCATGGAGCGTATGTTTTAAAGTTTTATTCATACTCGAGTACGTAAAAATATATAACAAAATTAAATCGGTTTTGTTTTCTAAAAGTTATACGGAATGGATGGATAAACTTTGTTTATAATTCAGAGCTTTTTCGATTTATGCTTTGAAACATTGTTTATACAACGTTTTTTATAGTCTAATCAATCGCAAGAGATGGACGTATTTCGTGCATTTACCTCTCACATTGTTTTCTCTTTATTTTCGCGTTGATGTGAGATATGCATTTTTTAAACGAATTTTATTTAAATTTTGCTGACTATCTATATGAAAAAGTAAACTATTGTTTTAAACAAATAATATTTTACGTGACAATTTTAAAATTCAACAATTTGTTTCAATTTATTGTCGTAATTGTTGATTAGTTAAAATTCAATCTTCATAAATAATTTAATACGATTTTCAAGCTTGACAGATGACAATTTCCTTTGCATTAAAATAATAAGTTCATTAAACCATTTCGATGTATTTACATAAAACTTACATTCTGCATGTGATTTATGAATTAAAAATGAGTGAACTTAATTCTGATTTGTATGTGATTAAAATTAAAATTCACCGTTAATAAGCGAAGACAAATGAATCATCATTTGAATAACTCAAGAAATCAAAAGAACAAGTAAATCATATTTATTGGAAATCTTATACAAGCGCTATTAAAATTGATAAGGAAAATTGGTATTCTCAACAAGTAATCCTGTAACTCTCATACATAAATAATCATTTTTTAACATTCAACGTAATAAAAAATAGAGGAAGATATATATGTGATTGAAACTTGTGTACGCAATCAAGGATAACTTGAGGAATCGAATAGCACGTCCATCTCGTCACTAGGCTTAAAATAATAGTCACTTTCATTCATAAGCTACACCATTGCACACATCCCTGGTTACCAAATATCATTTAATCTCATTTACTCTTTTCAACAATCATTAATTTACTTAAAACCTAATAATTTATCCAACAGCGTTCTGATATGCTTATTCTCTCTCGAACATCCGTTACAAATTCACTCTCCTTCGCGCAACGCTTGTGCATATGTGTCAACGGCATGGAACTTCGTAGGAAGTCCGAAGGCGACGCTACCTCAAGAGGGCAGCGTCGTCCGTAATGTTTGAATGTACAAAACGCGAGGATTACTTCCGTAAAGGTGGCACGAATGTCGCATAGGCGACGTTGGTAAAGAGAGACCAACGTCACCTAATTGAGAATCACCCTGCTCTCCAATTTGGTTCCTACGCTCACGAGTCTGTGAAATCATAAAACTAATATGACCTCGCAGCTACCAATCAATCAAGACATACCGATAAAAAAAATAGCAATAACTCGACAACTAGATAAGCCTTACAGAATGTAAATTGAAATCTGAAAACGAGTCTCTTGGAGGCGAGATAACAGTCAGATAGCTCCTTAAAATTAGCTTCGATGGACAGTCTGCGCTGAGAAAAATAAGTATCAGGAATTCGACAAAATGATTTGCCTGTTAGACCCGAACCGTACTTTGATTCGGTCAGTCGAACGAGGAATCTTTTTCCCAGTCTGAGGTTGCGACCTTCGTCGGTCGCAGGGTAACGACTCTTTGAGCCATAACTTGTACGCTTTCGTTTCGCGTGGAATTCTTTTTCATAAATTTGTATTCAAGATATTTCAACAAGTTTTGGGTTAATTTCGTAGTCGTGCGGACCGGCGCTGAATATTAGCTGGCCTGCCACTTGAACTTGCTCTGCATTATCCACTTTTGGCCCGGGTTCTGAGGATCGCACTTAGCCAACACTGGTTGCGACGCCTCGCTCGAACGAGATTTCGACAGACAGTAACCTGTGTTCGAGTGCTTTATCGTCTTCGTCTAAAAATAAAAAATCAAGATTAAGAAATCTTATTATGCCTTTGAACCCGAGAGCTCGCAGTTTAATTTTGCAAAAAGCAAATTTGTGCAAGAATAGAGATGAATTTGATCGCAATATAAAAATGTCTCATAACTTTGGGATAGAAAGGATTTCGGTAAAAAGAATGACAATATTTTTTCATAAAAAAGTTATTGGATGAAAAAAGAAACGAACGAGCGACGAATAATAATTCGCAGATAACGTGTGCCTGGCATAAGTCAAACATTACCTCCTCGTTGTAAACCCAGGCTTGATTTCCGCCCATACCGTGGCAGCGCACAATTTTTACGGGCCCGTGCGGATTCGCTGCGTCAAGGCACAAGTCGTCTGACATAATTTGCTGCCTCTTGGTATACGCAAACACCTGCAAAAAATAAAATACAAATATTTAGTTAAACTTGTTTACTTTTCTTGTTTCTTTTTTTTTTCTTCAACATTTCTACATTGGTTCACATAAATTCAGACTGAAAATAATAATAAATAAAAAAATAACAACAAGGATAAATAGAAAATTTGATTCGGTGCAGCAAATACAATTCACTCGATAACAACCGACTGCAGTAGTACACATTAATAAGATACATAGGATTTAACATGTAATCAGATAGAATTATGTATGAAAGGATGTTAATCTACGCGCATGTAAAGGCTGTGGATTCGTAGCCATAAATTTCGGTCAAATTGGTAAGCTTGCATAATATCGATCGCAGGGATTTCGAGATATCAGATACTGCCGATCATCATTGTCAATATTGCCATTATGAAGTTTATCGTTGCGCCCGTTGTTGTCCAATTAACGTTTCTTGGATGGTTCCCATTTTTGTGTATTTCGTTCGTTGTCATCGCAATGGAAATCTATGTGATGGAGTTATTAATACAATCAGCTTGTAAAACAGGTCATGAGAACCCAGTGGCTGACAAATTAATGAGAATATACTAGCTGCGGAAGCAAGTAAAATCCACATGACGAGATGTTCGTGATTAGAAGAAAATAATTTGCACGACCAAGGTTGTCGCGAGCTCATTTTATACTTGGAACGGATGTATCGGGAATTATTGCACTTTTCACTTTCCCTTTCATTGTAATGGACGGTTATTAGTAGATCTATTAGTTTGTTTGATCAATTGCTTCTTAATTATCTTGTCAATTCAATCCGTATTAAAGTTCTTTTTTAAACTTTTTTTTTTTTTGCAAACCAATAATTCCACACACATCCAAGAATAAACTTTAATTAACGGAACAGTTCAGTTCTTATTTAACTGATGCAACCGAAGTTATATTCATTCATTTTCAAACAAATAAAAGCCTGAGGGAAATTGGAAAGGGCTTCACTCAGTCGACTATCACAAGTTTACAATTAACTTTACATTTGATGAAAGCATGTTGCAGGGCATAATGCGCATGTTAATTAGAATTGCTGTATAAACTATCGCAATGTCGCTAACACAGAGTATAAACTCCAACGAATTTAGTTGTATTTGTAAATAAAATCTTGCATGTTCAGATAACCATATAGGTCATGTAAAAAACTGTTGAAACGTTATGGTGAACCAAAAAATTTTTAACTATCAACATATACTAGAAAAAAAGAAAAAGATACAAACCTGGTTGCCACCGAGTCCATGACAATAACTAATGCCAACAACTTCGTTAGCCTTCCTCCCCATTGTGTCGAGACAATTCCTCGTCTCGACATTCTTGACATCACCAAGATAATAGTAATCCAGCGGCATCGGAGACTCGGGGTAAATGTTCTCCAGATACCATCTGAAGCTCTTGCACTTGAGCTTCTCCCTGAGCTTCAGCCTTTCAGAGACATCACCGACGTCGACATTTCGAGCACCTAAAACACAACAGCAAGTCAGTTCGGATCATTTTTCACTCGCCACCCTAAAATGCTTTTTGCCGTTGGTTGCTTTTTTTTTGCAATGCAGCAGTGCCATCTATCAAAAATGCGACGGTGCTTTGAGAGTGCCAGGATCAAGTGCTTGAAGAAAGTAATCAAGCTGAAATTACGCCGTTCAATTAAGGCACAATGCTGGGGGCCCCGTTTTTGTCGCAGCTTGTTTGCCGGCGCGTTTTCGGGTGATTAAAGTGGTGCAAACATCGACTCGCTGACCTTTGAGCCCCAGCTCTGACGTTTATTAATTGCTTCGTGCAATAACATTTTCAATCGTTTGAATAAATAGCCCATTTTGTATAACTTCGAATAGTTCGAAATTTGCACCACTGATAAGGCAAATAGTCGATTCAATTTTAATTGAAAAAACAAACTGAATATCAAGGATTCTAAAAAGAAATAATTTTTTATGTTCTAACAATCATGAGCGAAATAACTGTATTGATTCATGAAAACGTTCAGCTCTAAAATGTAGCAAGAAAAAGTAGTATAGGAAGGTACAAAAACGCAAAAAAAAAACGAGGAAAAAAGAACAATGAGCAAGTGTGTTAAGTGGTGATGATGAAACGTGAGGACGTTCGATACGAGTCCAAAGCTACGTGTAACGGGTATCTGATAAAAGCAGGGGGAGAAAAAAAAAGAGAGATGAACGCAGAAAACCAAAGAACAGACCAAGAACAGGGTTGACATGCCGGATGGTCGTGCGTTCGCGGGCATTCCCGTTGATACGTGCGGATGCTGCCAGGCAGTCTGTCATTCATTATTTCCGATTCTATCTGGTGCTTCACATTCTAACGGGTTTCACGTGTGTGCTGCATTCCAATTTGTTAGTTTTACGATTTTCAATTACTTTGTCTTTCTTTTTTTTTGCTATTCTCTCTTGTCCCTCATCATTCCAACTTTTGGTGTTTAAACTTCGCACTCAGAGATCGATTCCCATATTTCTCGTTTACTATCATAAATCAGCGACTAATGAATATTGTTATGCAAACCAACGTCAGCTTGACAAGTGTTTTTGCTCGCGTGCGAAATTTATTGATTGATCGCTCGCTAAATGCATCATCTGACGTTTCCAAGAATGTGCGCCCAGGTGAATTTCCGAAACTCAGTGAATATTTCACGAGGCAAATTTATTTTCAGCAGCCAGATCTCGTTCGTGCAGGTAGCTTTTATTGAAAGAGTGGTTGTATTCTTTTTGATTCTATTTCTTATTTTTCATTACGTGCTTCTATACTAATTGCAGCTAATTGCAATTCTATATAAGTGTTGCCATTTCACTGCTCTGTGGTCGATTAATTATTTTGTTACTTATCACAAGAAACATCAATTATTTTGCATCGTTGATATTCAAACAAGAATTCTATTCAATAAGATAAGTACAGCGGATAAATAAGGAAAGCAAAAGATGAGACGCGAGACAGTACGTTTAACGTCTAAAAACATTCATGACGTGCATCCGGGAAACTGCATTTCACAGTGTCGCATTATTTATTGAAAATTCAAACATTTCTGCAGCCGAATGGGGATTCCAGATAAAATATAAATGGAGTACACGCTCCACTGAAATAAATACAATAAAAATGAAATATAGAGAATCACATCTTCCTCAATTGAATAATAGAATCGTTTCATGGAGAAACGAAAGTGTATTAAATCATAAAGCCGATAAATTTCTCTGCCTCTCTTACTATTTACTGACATGATCCATGGGATGGAAAACATGAATCGAATTTTAACTCGCACGTTAATCGTTCTTGCAAACACAATTTTTTATGACAAAATACATTTTATTTTCGTTTGCATCTCTGTTCTAGTTGAAATATGTACAATTCAAATACCACAGAGAAGTGAAGCTCCATTCTAATTCACAGCTCGAGCCAACCAAAAATGAAATATTGTTGAAATTAAAATTGTATGTACATTCCAGGATTCGTGTAATAAAAATGCCACAAAAAAATAACAGAAAAAAAGGTGTGTGTGTGTGAGAAAGAGAAACGTCAACAGGCTTTGGTTGCTCTGGATCCATCACAGGAGTTCTACCTGGATTAATGTTGTAATAGAAGTATTTCCATTGGTCCAACCAAACTTCCGCGAGACGGGCATTGTTGTGGTTGACTATCTTGCTGGTACCACCGGGGAAGGTGTACGGGGTCGACTTACGAAACACATGCCCGACATGCGAGCACGTCGCTATTTCCAACGTGCCACCACACATCCATATCTAACCAACTCAAATTGTGTTAGTATGTTAGCATCAGTAGGAGAGAGCAAGTTAGCATTAACTTAACATTAAATGAACTCTGTGACAAAACGCCCCTCCGATTGTCACATGGTGGGGGCCTCGCCCTCGCCGCTCTCTGCTAAATGCCTGCAACGCTAATTAATGAACATGACAAAACATCATAAGCGCATCATTAGTCAGTCAAATGGATGAGTGGTTAAGACAACATTTTGTTTTTGCTTTTGTTTTTCATTGCACCTTCAGCATTTACCTCTGAGCTTTTCAAGCTAACTTTCAGGTATTATACCTCAAGTTGGGCTTTTAGACATTTTTTAGTTTGTAATTGGAATTTTTTCAGTCAAAGAATCCCCATTCCAAAAGTTTGTAATTCGGATCAGATACCCGTTGAAAAATAGTTAGTTGGTCTACGTAGACTTATTTTAATGATGAAGAATGAATCGAGTAAAAAATTGGAAACAGGTCAGGTTGTTAATGTCCCGGTCTTGGACGTATGACACAATGGTACAAATCACTTCTACATTATGGAACAAATGATGCATGGCTAATTGCCTCACAATGACAAACTGAAACAAATAAAGGATGTTTAGTATAAGTACACAAAAGGACAGTCGAGGTAATTGCGGCTAAATTTAAAGTAATTCATTTAAATGTTAAAAATATTACAAAATAATGAATGACATTCGTACATTCTCTTAAATGACAGGAATACAATTTGCAGTTACAATTATCACGACGCAAGCTAAATTGAAAATTAAAAATTGATACGATTTTAATTTGAAAGATTCATTTCAGCTGTCATTGGAGGACCATGGGGGATGTTATTCGAAATGTAGATTATTGTAGTCTGGCCGAAACTGGGGCGTAAGCAAAATTTGACGTGGAAGCACATTCGACAAACAGCGTTAACTCTAACCTGGGTTCATCGCATAGTAAAAGTCTCTCCACTCATCCATCCAGACTTCGGCGACACGAGCTGCGTTGTGTAGCACGATCTTGCTAACTCCTCCGGGAAACGTGTACGGACTCTTGTCCCGGAAAACATGTCCCACTCGGGAACACGGACTGATTTCTAAAATACCGCCGCATTGCCACACCTATAAGGAACTAGCTAATTTACACAAGAATACAGGCCAGAAGATGCTCGATCCATAAAGTATGATCTCTTCCTATGCAATGTTATGACGTCATCATTTCAAATGCATCCAAAAATAATGGTCCTTTTCACCCAAGCGAAAGCACTATTATCTTTGAATTTCATAAGGTAAACGTACCCGGTTATTTTATAATTATATCTTGATTTATTAAATTATGCGCAAATTTTCCTTATCATAGGGTTTCGCTCGAATTCAATAGATTTTGCGAGTCTTCTTTTCGGAATTACTTATCGATTCACTCTCACGAATTATTATTTCCCAGATTTCCAAACCAGGTCGTTTACCTTGGTAAAAAAAAGATGAACGGTTTTTTTGTTTCATTATTTATTTATTCAGTCATTATCAAATTTCATATAAAGACAGTTCATCATTTTTTGTGTGCATCATTTCTAGAGGTAAAGCCAATGTTGAAAGTTTGCAAACAAAGTGAATTCAAGAAGGATTTTCCTATCTCCTGAAATCGGAGCATCTTTAATAGCTCAGCATTTTGTATATTTAAACTTCGAGCATCCTTAGATATCGTTATGTCTATTAAGGTTTGTTTCGTAGCATTATCTTCCTATTATTATAACAACGCAGCTGAAATATTAAATCTTTTCAAGAACCCCCGACTGGTTTGATAACGAGCAGTTGCGTATAATTCAGATAGATTATTCAACGATTGCATTAATATCTGACGTTCAAGTTCCAGATCGCACCCGAAAATCTTGCATATTGCGCGATTTCTTATTAAACGAGGTAAGGTGAAGAGGCAAAAGACAAATTGATTGTTGAAGTAATACTCTCTCGAGGTTTTTATATTATCCCGTGTTTTACACTTCATTGATTATAAATTCTGTAAGAGAGACGACCGAAAAGTGGATCACTTTTTTTGATTAAGAGATAATAAATGTAATAGTGAGCGTCAAAACAATTATTTAATTTTTGCTAACTAATCACTTTGAATTCTGAATAAATAATAAAAGTAATTATTATTAAACTGTTTCACAATGTTGGCAGTATTGATTTTTACTTTTATCGTATCGTTTTGACCCACTGTTGGGTCATTGGATATACAGAGAGTCAGAATTATCTTCAGTGGTCCAACAGTGACCCACGAAGGGATTTCATATCTTGAAACTTTTAATTTAATTACGGATTATGGTATGCACATATTAACGAGCAACTTGCGATTTGCTTATATTGGTTCATCAGTTCTGAGGTTGGATAAAGAAAGTTCGGTACAACTTACGAAATGCACACTGGCATTAACTATTCGATGCACATTCAACTTAAATGAAACTTTATACAAAGTTTCATTTGAAGGTGGTAAAACACATCTTATTCAAAATCATTTGTTCGTGACTAGATATCAACAACAATAACCGCTGCACATGAGTGCTGCCAAACGACCCCCCTTGTGACTCACTGTTGGGCAAGTTTACTGACCTACTGTTAGAACTTTGTACATTTGTAAAAATACATATTTTATAATACATTTCTACCTTTCTCGATTTACAATCTATATTGTTTGTCTTTATATTATATAAATATTATTAATAAAACAAACTTTTGGGAAATAAATTATAAATTCAATTTTAGTATTGAAAATTGGCGAATTACTGTTAAATCTAACAAAATGAGTTTTAAAATTCAAACTTTAACGGTTTGTTAATCATTATAATTTTAAACTTATTTAATTATTACCATACGTTTCTCTCTTATCGGTTTTCAATTGTATTTCGGATGATCCACAGTTGGATTGTCTTATTTAATGTTATTTCAACTGTCAGTTTTAAATCCGGCAGAATTTAATATTAGTACATCAAGAATTAAAACTGTTTGTGACATTACCGTCAATCCACATGAGGAAATAGAAAACTAAATAACGCTTGTGTGCATGTACAACTGGTTTTTTTTTCTCTCTCGTTTCAAGATCAATAGCCGACTGAGGAGTTCTATTCATAAATTATACTAATATATGTTCGCGAAATGTGAAAAATTTGTTTTTCTATTTTTATTGATTTCCTATATACTGAAAAATTGTGTCAGCATTCAAGTGGTGGAATAAATTGAAAAATTATCTGGTTCTTTTTTTTTTACATTCTACCCTTTCACATGATAATTAAAATACGAGTAAGTTTCATTGATCCTGAAACTATTTTGTTATCTTTTTCTAAATCTCATTATTAAACTCATTTTGCAACGTGAACAATAAAAGTGGTATTGAATTTCGATCAAAAGAATTCATAGACGGAAGAAAATATATAATTGAAATCCTTCTTGAAATCACGTTACTTTGAAAAGTGCAATTCAATTGCTTTGGGAAGAGAAAAAAAATGAATGTGGGAGGAGTAAAAAAAGTCCCAAGTACAATATCTCTTACAATGAATTATTAAGTGGAACAAAAGGGGGTTAACTTACCCGGAAGCTCATTTCGAGATTCTCGCCGCCCCAGATGTCCATGCCCTCGTCATAGGCGCCCAATTCATAGAAATATTCTTTGTCTATGGAAAAGAGTCCGCCGGCCATAGTCGGTGTCCGCAGCGGCGCCGTTCTATCGTTCTTCCTTCTGTCCATTTCCCTTTGAGCGACGCGGTACCTGTGAATTCACATGACTTACAATATCTTGCTCATCTCGGTGCACAAACTTAAACAAATCTCGAAGAGAAACATTTTGACAAAGTTTAAAGCAAAAAAAAGGGGTAAAGTGAAGTTCTTTAGGAAGAAAAGACGAGTCAAAGTTTTGCTTGCAATTTGTACGGTTAATTACAGTATTTGCTTCTGCGATGCTCCGTATAATAAGCTGCTCATAATTACTTGACATTTCCATTACAAGGGATATTCCCGGCGTTGAAATTTAACTTCGGTCATAAGTCGCGGAGTTTGCCTGAAATTTCGGTATTGATGATGATCGTGTGGGTGCATGTGCTCAGGGAATCCGTATACATTATGGATGTTTATACGCGAGCTGTGGAATTATTGAATTGATTCACACGCGCGCGTGGCGGCATTACTTTTAATTAAACAAACGACCAGTCGCCAAAGCACAATGAAACGGATTAAAGAGAGCTATAATGAAAATTAATTATAGTAATTGAACCCGAGCGTGTGCTATTTCAAAATCTCTTTTCGATTATTCATTATCAATAAATGATAAGAGCAACGCCTTTCATTATTAAAACCAAGAGTTTACTCGGAAGCGCGTAATTTACAATTCTATCTGTCTCACGACGGTCTTGCATAATTCGACTGCCGGCTGCTCTTTTTTTCTCATCCTTGATTTCATTTTTTTGTTCAACAATTGCAATTTGTCCACTTAACAATCTCAAATCCGATGATAAAATCGAACCAATTTTACGGGCGCGTACATTTTAAATTAAACGGTTTCTCTTCGCCAGGGAGATTGAAGAATCGAACAAGCAAATAATTGGGTGTACCATCTGAAATTCAATTTCCAATTAAATCCGCCCCAAGTCATGTCGCTGGCGGTGATGTATTCGAATGTCTCGTCGCTGATGACGTCAATGATTGGACAGACGACGGTTTTGCGGTCGTTGGCAATGCGATCGAGGAGGGGCTCGAGCCAGCCTGTGGTGCATTCGCAGTGCGCGTCCAAAAATGTGATCACCTGGCCTTTCACGTGCTTTGCGCCCAGCAGTCTCGCTCGGATTAGCCCCGATCGCTTCTTCGTTCGCAACACGAAAGTTGGTACTGGCAGAGTTTCCACATATTCCTCCAAATCCTGCTTCAGGTATTCTGCAAAAGTCCGCGTAAGAGACAAAGAACACAAAAATTAAAACTTTAATAAATGTCATCCCAATCAGCTCATCCATCATGTGAACTCGACCCGCATTTGTCTTACGTTTTGCCGTTCAATTTCAAGTGGAAAATGTTCCAAGATAAAACTGCCGAGATCTCGATTCGAATTTATCAGAATGGGTTTAATTATCCATCATTTATCATTCAAGTTGTATCTGACTTATTATGTCTTCCTTCTTTTATGATTAAAGTCAAGTAGTTTCACCGAAAGTTGTTATTTTAAACCACGAGGGTGTAATTATTCGACTCCGTTGGAAACTGCAATTTCGCGCCAGTTTCGAAGTTTCTAAGATTGCATATTTTATTACTTAATTATTGGACACTCTTAATTGGATGTTTAGTAACGATTACATTTAATGAATACTCAAATATTGTTCTGCGATGTTTTTCGTGCACGTGCGTTTATTATCTCGTTTATTATCTCCAAACGGCAGTAAACATTTACAGAAGCATCCTTTTTTCCCCATAATTAATGTTTATTACACTTTTTCCCCCTTAGCAGACCGTCAATTAATTTTCTGCCGTACAATTAAAAATTTTCTTTTTCTTTTCTCTCCCTCCGCGAGCGAATATTCGCGTTGATTTCTAAATGTGCTGTTTGAAATTTACGAGCAAACTAACCACGCTCGCTGGCATCATCCACGAGAATAATTTCCTTGAGCAGAGCCCTAGGCGAGCGGTTGATGACAGACCAGACGGTGCGCAGCAACGTGCTCCATGCCTCGTTGTGAAAGACGATGACGATGCTGGTGTCGGGCAGGTATTTGCTGTACTTCTTGGTCTTGCAGCCATCAAGCCGAACGTCTTTCAACGAGCGATTCAAGTAAATCATGTCACTTGCCATAAGATTGAATTGATTCAACTTGAACTGCTCCTGCTGCTTGGCCTCTTGCTCCGGAGGTATGTGCACTGCTGCCCCCATCTCTCCCGGCGCCTTCTTGTTCTCCTTCTCCATTCTGGCTGGTCTCCATACGTGCAACTCTGTCCTCTTGTATCTGCAAAAATTGAACAAATAAAACAGTTCAATTATTGTTTTACTCCTTAAGAAAGTAGTTATTCATTTGAATAGCAAAAAAATTTAATTATTTCCTTGATGATTATTCAACTATCATAACCGAACAAACTTTTGCATAATATCGATCAATTTTTATTTCTCGCGATGAAATAATTTTTATAGTTCAAGGAAACGGCAAACGGGCTCTCGGTTGCATGAGTAAATATTATCCAACCATCATCACAATAAAGTTTTACTGTTATTGCAAAGAATGAACAAATTTGTGATTATTTTACAGCTGAAATAGTTCGAACGTTTAGAAATAAATGCGAATAAAAAAAAAAGGAAAGAAAGAAGGAAGAATTGTTCTGATGCTTACTGCGCATTAAGCGATTCGAGTGCTAAATTAACAGACTCAACTTTAGTGTTAAAACTAACGTTCGCGACAGTTTGATAGATTGTTAATTCGAGTTTAACCGACAAACGATAAATTGCAAAATCAGTCGCGAATGGTTGAGCAAATACTTTTGTTTTACTCGCGCCTCTTAAAGCTCGGTGTGATCCATTCAAAACATATAACTAGTTTTACGGAAGATTTCACCCAGATTTAGTGTTTCGCGCCGATTACTAACTTAGTTTAAATCGCTAATCCCATTTTTATGCCAGAGCAGACACACGGCTTGTTTCCAAACTAAACTTCGATGATGATAATCATTTGCATGCAACTTTTTGCATTAATTAATGAACCAGATTGAGAATCCCAAAAAAGTTGTCTCCATTGAACAAGAGCTTAAAAGAGACGACACGTAATTTGATCAAAAATTAATACAACGCCAAGTATCGGCAAAACTTTTTCGCCCTCAACTTTTCTTCCCTCGTTTAAAATTCATGAGACAAAGTCCGATCTGCAAACACTATTCAGGAAACTGTATCTCGTGAAAATTAAACGCGTCACATGGTATTTGAATGTCAATCGGGACTTTTTTCTGTTCTTCGCTGTTTTTTTTCTAACCTCGAGAAAACGTTATCTTGCACCTTTCCAGATAACACGTCACGACGATCAATCAGCGTTTGCGAAAAAACTCGCACGGAATATATAATTCGCACTATTGTTCTTCGGTTGGGATCTTTTATTGAAACATTAATTTGCCGTGGTTTGTTGTGCAGATAATGTGTTCGAAGGAAACTTGAGCTGGACCAGAAATCAATTGGCTGTGCACACAATGCATGACTATTTGCGTGTTCCTCGGCTCGTGTAAAATCACAAATCAAACTTCATAAGGCATGAGCTCAAGCAAAACTTGTTGAATGGAATCTTCGAAACTTTTTTTTTTTTTTTTTCGCTACAAACAATTCAATCGGGTTTCACTTTTACCATGCATAATATACCAATTACAACATATCATTCGAAATCATAATTCAAACAACGTTTAACTTTCATCAGAAAATTGGAGCACTTTTTTTTTACAAACTGATCAAATAATGTTTTCACAAAGCCTTTCATTTTCGGTTCTAAATTTAGCTAATTTAACTTTGTGAATTTATTAATAAAACAATGATTTTGAGTTTGAATAAAAATCGCGTATTTTAATACGATTAAACGAAAATGACAAATTAACTGTTTGTTCAGCGTCGCTGCAGCTGCGTAACCAGAAACAAATATTGAAACAAAAAAAAAAAGAGTTACCGAGAGGGTGGGAAAAAACTTTCATTAACGCGAGAACTCGTTAGCGGGTAACTTTTTTGTGTGCCACGCGCAATGGGGGACGATGAGAGAGTATTTGACAAAAAATTTACAACCGACTTAAATTCGTCGGATGTTGGTCGAGAGTAAACGGCGATGTGTTTTTGAAGAAAAGTAAGAGCAAACGGTGATGTCATTACTTTCATCAACTTTTCGTAACGCGCCTCGATATTATGTCAATATTCGACGGTCTTCTCGTCGGGCTTCAATGAATCGCCCCAATACAGCGACGGGAAACTTAATTAATATTTCAACTTTACCAGGCAACTCGTTAAACATTTTGATTCGCTTCAATTTCTTTAATCACTCGCCACTGAATGGAAATTATTCCGATATAACCACGGCCGAAAATTAACTTTTTCTTTTTCGTTTCGAACGTTTGAATGACTTCGTGCAGTTCAGCAGAAATGCACCTTTTGCAATTTCACAAGTACACAATTATTTTTTACTACGAAAATCGAACGAATTTTGTTAAAAATACGATTTCAAATTCAATTGTAATTGGTTTTTCAATATTTTGTTTAATTGTATAAAATTGATTAATTTGGAAATTCAATTTAAATGAAATTCAATGAATAATATATTATTTTATCGCGCTATCTTATCTCTTTGTAGTCTGAATAAGTTGGAGTGATTAAAAATTAAACATTTATGAAATCAAGTATAATATTTGCCGATAAAAGTTAGAATTATGAATAACGCTTGCGAATGATGCTTTTAAAATAAATGACCGTTCATTAGAAGAGAGTGTGTGTACGGCAACTATATTTTACGGCACGTTTTTATGCTATAACTTCATTCGTGGACTCGTTGCATCGCGAAATTGTGTTAATACAGCATGTTAGTTTGTACAGACCAGTGTCATATACGATAACAATTAAATGATCGTTTGTATTCTAACGAAAGCAATACATTTTTCATTTCATACAAACGCGGACAATAAAACCGGATAATTAAATACAAATAAATCATGCTTTTTAGATGATAACAAAAAAATTAAAATGGGAAATACTACTATCGCAGCGTGAAATAGATTAGTAAGATTTATGGCATGTGTATGCCTACACTTTGAGTATCCTCGACGAGGCACACAATTTAAAAACAGATCCTTGATATGAGAAAAATCAATGATTTGATATTAATTAAAATTACAGTTACGGAAAAGTTCCTTCGCGACATTAAATGGAAAAATAAATTGGCAAAATTTTGTTTGTGCGGTGCAGTTCATTTTCGCTGGTTAAACAAAACGCGTCATTTTTACAGATAATTAAAACTCGTGATATAATTATGGTTTTAATCAAAATGCAATTACGGTTATGAAGCTTGATTGATTGAATTTTAAAGCTCTCGTTTTTCACCAAATTGAGTTGGATAGTTTGTATTAACCTTCTTTTGTCATAGTCGGGCTCTTCCTGTGAGTCAAGCCTTGAATTATCTTGGAGCGCAAAGCTCTGAGGTAAATCGTCATCAGTGATGAGCTGCTGTTTGCTATCGACGCAGCCCCAACCCGAATTGCTGATGTAGTCCGAGTAGAACATTAGTACGATGACATCTACCAGGAACCATACCAGCGACGTGAACAAGATCACTTGGCAAGTGTGGATGCGGATTTTTGAGCGGAACATCTTTGTTCAGGGGTTGTTCTAAGCAGCCAGCACACCGACACGAACCTCGGTTCATCACCCGCCTCGTGTGTCACACCCTCGGCCTCCCACGGTCAGATTCTGCTCTCAATTTTCAAACCAACCATTTCATTCGTAGCTTTCCTGCAACATCAAAATTTTCCTCTCATTATTAACAACCTTATCAAAAAAAAAATAATAATAATAATAAATAACAAAATTAATAAACGAAAAGATTGGAACAAAATGATATTGAACTATATATCACTTTTATCCCAAATAATGAAATAAGTAAAAAAAATAAAATAAAATAAGTAAAGAAAAATAGAAGATAAAAGAAAATGGAAGAGGATAATGTTATTGCGCGATATATATCAATTTTATTTATCTTAATAGATCCTGAATGCATTTTTTTCAACACTTTAAAATCTAATTGATGTCACCTAGAGGAAGAGAAAGATAATGAAGAAAGAAACTGTCGGTCTTTACTGCGAAGGAGACAATAGAATATAATAAGAGATGCGGACAAGATAAGTCCGCAATACATATGTAACATTTTTCGCCATTGTTCGGAGAATTATAATCTGGTCGGACAATACCTGCACCGCGGATATAACTTAACCGCAAATCTTTTCTTCGCGAGTGTTTAAAGCGCACGCAAAATGCAGCCCAAGAAGAATGAGAAGCTTGCATTTTTAATTAACCAATCCGACATTCGTCCGCGGTCTTTGCGCAGGTTTCACGAACGTGCCGAGACTACATTTAATTGACCCTCTCTGACATTCTGTCACGTTCCTTATTTTGTATTTTTTCTTCCATTTGACAAAATGGAAGTACACCATATTTTGAACATTTCTTTTAAATTCAAACAAATGAAAGAAAAGAGTGTTCCATTTGTAAAATTTAACGATACGACTTTCAGAATAAATTAGCCTTTGAGAATTTGGTATAAAGTTGATTTGAATCTTTGAACTTGGTTTAAAAAATTTTTTCCCTTTTAAAGGAATAGTTTAAATTTGTTCGTTTACTTCTTATTCTAGACGGAACTACTCAAAGTTCAAGTTTATGTGGAACAGTTGAATTTCGGGCATTAATTTTAAGAGTCAGCTCACGTATCGCATCAGGATTACAATAATTGCGAAATAATGCGGAAAGCTTTGAAATAACTGTCCAAGCGAGTCTCCATCTAACGTTTTCGCTTGTATCGCAGCCATTGACCGAAACGAAACACTTGCATGAGGATTGTTATAGCATCCCACATTCGCATATGCATGAGGTTTTTTTGTACTTTCGTGCGACTTATAATAGGCGCCGGGGTGATTTTACAAAAGTTCATCTATTTTCGGTGTTCTTCCTAACAATAACTTTTCTCTTTCTGGTGTAAAACTATTAAACCTGTTTTTTGCTCCTCTGAATATCGATCTGAGATGAAAAAAATTTGATACGAATGAAAAAATTTGCGGATTTTTAATTCAAAACTTGTGTAACGATTATAAACGAACAAAACTTGAACTCGTGCATTTCTCAAGACCGAGTTTCTTGTAAAATTGAATTTTACACACGGAAACTTGCTGAGGGAAGAGCCGTTTTGTAATGTGTGCCTCTCCTCGATAAACGTTTTTCGAAAAGTTTCCGCATCGTATGAGAAATGCTTTTGCAGTATAATCTGCCGATTAGTGAAGTTAAGTCGGTGGAATTAATTTCAACTTCGAGTATTAGTGCTGCGCTATTTCAAAACAAACTCATCGCTAAGAATCAATATACCGCACTCTTTTAAACGTCACTTTTATTTTGAATGCCGAAAAATACAAGACCAATAATGTCTAAAAACATTGACGATATGTTATTTGCAATCAAAAGTTAACATCTGTTCCAAAACAATGTAATGCGATGTTTTCAATGAATCGAATTAAATTATATAATTATTTGTCAAATTATGTATTATCATATACAAATTATTCAATTATATCAAAATCTCTCAACCAAACATTTATTTTATGTTTGCAATTAAATTAAAAACAAAACTGACAAAAACAGAATTAAACTATAAAAGTTCACGACATTTTCTTTGTTTTTTCTTTCTCGTGACTAGAAAAAGTGTAATATTTTTCGTTGTCACAAAGTCATTCGAGCAACGTTAATTTCAGCCGAATAGTGCGGGTAACAAGCACGTTTTCTCCGACGACAATTATCGCAATTATAACAAGTTGTTAAGCCGCGCTCCAAATCAAATTGTTTTTCGTCCGGAACTTTCGCGGTCGCGCTAATTAAACGCTTTTTCGAGTGCGATGACAACGGTCAAATTAGGAGCGACATTTGATAATAGATGTAAGTTCAACGAACGGTAATTGATTTTTCATCGAAGCTCTCTCAGGTTTGAAAACATGGAGCTTTCGAAAAAGCTTCGTGCATTGTGCTTCTGAGGATGTTGTCGGCTCAAGCAAGACGGAAAAATTTACCATCCGATCGGTGATGCATTAGTGATGGCCGCGTGTATTATTGGAGCTCGGCAGTTATTTTGATCGCATTAATTCAAAGCTCGAAGATGAAATTCAAGTTATCGTTGAAAACTCTGACTTATAAAAGAAACGAAAACAGATTTTAAAAAATGTATTCAACTTCATTCTTCCAATTTTTTTTCCAACTTCAAAGCAAAATTTGAATTAAAAAATGAGTACAAATATTAGTTGCATATGATTTTTGATTACTGATATTTCCGGCTAATAAAGTGACTTCCATCAAAGCTGATCATTTTGAGGTATCAAATTTTTATTAAAACACGCTCATAGAGGAGGAAATAAAACATGACTTTCGGAGCAGCTATTCAAAACAAATTCCCATCCGGAATTCTATCGCGAAAAAACAATGAAAACAAAAAGAGGCGAGAACTTACAGAGAACGAATTTTTTCACATTTTTATATCTTCAGCTGGAAAACTCATCTCCATATTTAAAACTCGGATTAAATTTCAAACGAAAAACTTTTTTTTCGCTGCTGCCTCGCGATATTAATTTTTTCTCTCTCTTTTACATTTCCATCGCGATTATATACGCGACAGCTTGGAAAAGGAGTGTCGGTTTGAAAAAAACCATGAAAGTTTCATGCGCGGCATCAAAAATCATGAATAAAAACCAATCCCTCGTCAGGGACCTTTGAGCGGTCAATGATCGAGGGATCATTGCGCGAAAAATGAGCCGACTGATTAAATGTGAGCGCGGTTTAGTGATAAGTGCGTCCTGCGGACGTTACAAACAGGTGTTGCACGACGGATCAAATAAAATCCGCGTATGCTAAGCTGAAAGTGCCCGCCTCTTTTGTGTGCAAATGAATTCCCCTCCGATATAAACATTTTCTTTCCAGTTCAATGATGGTGCCGACGATAACCACTTTATTGTTGGTCACACCTCTCTTTTATCATTCAGATTATTACATTTTTTTCAAACCCAACAAATTTTCCAAAAATGAACAAAAAAATCATAAATAAATCTCAGATTTCATTTTCAAATCAATTCAATGAAACGTTATCTGCTGTTGTTACCAATTCACTTAGAAAAAAAAAAATCAATACTTCTGTTAATAACATTCACAAATATTAAATTTAGTTAGAAATATTTAGAAAATGCGACACAAAAAAAAGTAAATCTTTTGCTCACTAATGGATTTAGAATTTTTTAAGGCAATAGGCAAATTTTACAACAAGATTTTAGACTTTCAAAGAAAACTTTGGCATGGAGGATAAGACTGTATACTCCCACCTTTTAGAGGGTGCGGAGTCGATGCTCAGTTGTTGAAACTTTTTTTTATCACAGCCAAATCTTTAAGGGAATAAGGTTTGTTTGAGAATTTGTCGTGTCACAATCTTGAATAATTCGCAGCCAAGTTTCGGAATTAAGAGCTTTTATAGCGGTTTTAACATAGGTTGAATTGAAAAAAAAACAAACAAACAAAACACTTCCACGTCCAACAATTTGTTTGGACTAATTAACTCTCGTGTATCTGGGACATGCGTCATATCATTTATTAAATTTGATCAAAAACGTTGTCTATAGTGTGTTTCATGAAATAATTATATTGATAACAAATATTATGTGTTGCAATTATTAGCCGAGAAAATTGAGTTTTGATAAAATTATCGCATACTTCAAATTGCTCTGGGATTACCGTCATCCCAGTGGTCTTCGTAGAAACACTATTTTTTTGTACAAATATTAATCTTTTTTTATTACTAGTATGATTACAAGTATGAAAAAAAGTGAACTAATTTCAGATTCTTGCCGTATAAAGAGTTGAATTTTTTTCAATTTATAATTGGGATTATTAAATCAGTTCAAAATGTATTGCGAAATTGTTAATCGTTGCTTGGATGTCAATCATCATGTCGTCACACCATCGGTATTTGTACCTATTCGTTGCAAAAGTGCCTGCGCATACAAAAGCGAAATCATTCACGGAGCCAACGTGTGTAATGAAACCGGAAATGTGTCACAAGTCGTCTTCGCCTCATTTCCCCTTTCGAAATATGTATCGGCTGCTATCATCTTCGATAAAAGCTCCTAGATGTTATACACCGAGTTATATACTGTATATGTCGTTTGTCCTCTTCCCTCAATCTCCAGTTTCCTGAACAGCCAATTTATATGCGCTTGTAATAAATTGCACCAACGACGATTGTATCAAATTAATCGCACAGATTGACTGTAAAGATTTTTTCGCTAATGCGCCATCAGTGAATAAAATAAAACATTTATTGATAAATTTCATTATTTCATAATTCAATAACAAATGTTAATTTTAGAACGTTGGCAGACATTTATTATTGTTTCGATGTTTTGATTTAATTATTGAAGGATTATCTTGTAATTAACTAATAAATTATTCAACATTCATTGGCTTTTGAATTAATAGTTCATTATTCTCATTCAATATATTTTCGTACAAAATTTTTAATGGAATAAATATCTTATGCGAATTAATTATTAACTAATTATGCATGAAAAATTGTATGGATTACAATTTCATATTGAATATTTACACAATAGTTGAAGCTCAAGTTGGCGCATCGTTTCTCCGTTGAAGAAAACATCCAGTGAGATGATTTGATGGAGCGTTGAAAAGGAAGTATTGAAAAACAAAAGTCTACACGGAAATACAAATTAAATGAAATTCACTTTCTGAAGGAAATGAAAATCAGTTGCCATTTAGCAAGTGATTTTCTTGTATAAATTAAGTGATGTTAAATGGGAATTAATGAACAAAAATACTCCCACTGTGATCAAGTGAAGTTCTCTTACATTTGACAGTATGATCAAAGAACTTAAAAAAACAACTAAAAATACTAAACTAAAAATCGTGCGGGCGTTTCATCGCAAAATTTCCTGTCACCATATGAGAATTTTCTGTGAGCTGTAAGTCTCGACTGGCCACATTTTTACGACCAAAAATGTGATATTATTGAATCTTCGTAAATTCATGGACGCTCATCTTGTCATTTTTATCAACAATAGTTTCGCAATGAAGATAAGTACCTATAAAATGATTTAACAAGTTATTTATAAACTACAATTCGTATCTCTCAGTCACAAGTTCATTGCCATTTTTTTGAATCAGTATACAATGTAGCAATCCGAAGTATCAAATTTCGATTCGATGTAAAATATGTATTATTATCGCAATAAAATATAGTTTTCATTCTGTTAAATATTACCGCGCAGGCATGTAAAAATTGTAACATACATTTCACATTTACATTTTGACAAAAATCAAATAACGAAAATAATATAATACGGGTATTGACAAAAATAATAGGATGTATAAAAATGTACATATATATTCGATAACCTTAAAAATTTGATCGAAAAATCTTTTCACAGTCGAGTTTTACGGCGCACAGAAAATTCCGGTGCAATACACTGAAAATTTCCGTGCGCTTCATCCACCGCTTTTGTTACAAGTAATTTTCAGTCTATTTTAAATGAAAATCATATTTGTTTTAACTAAAAATCACTATCTGTACAACTAAAAAATCTCATTAAAATTGAAAAAAAAACAAAAAAAACGTGGGTATTTTACTTGCGCAAATTACATGTAAAATACAATCACTTTTTTTCGTGTGACTTTCAATTATTTTTAATTAAAAATCAAAATAATAGTGGCGTCAATTTATAAGCCTCTTTGGCGGTCCTCTTTGAATAGAGGAATTAATGAAAAGTTTCGAGCATCACGACCTACTTGTTTTCAACGTCGGGTCGTTACATATTTAGTCACGCCAGTTACAAATTGAAACAAAAACGATCGATCCTGATCGCAAAGTCGTCGCAGATTTCTAATTCTCATTGATTCATAATTCACTATGGTTATAACTTTCGATACAAATCTTTGTTCAGCCAAGTCGTAATTTCCAACACGAATCTTCTTCCATCGTTTAAAAACAATTTTAATATTCAAATTAAAAAAAGCAAAACTAATAAAAAAATGATGAGAAATAGTAAAAGTGATAAAAATGAATTAAAATGATGATAAAAAAATAGACGTAGATTTGATATCGGTTTTGTGATGAAATTAATTTGTGAAGTGAATGTTATTCGTAGCTGATGAAACGTGATAAAATATATAATATGTAGATCCTATACCTATATAGTATTCACATTTATATATAAGTTCTATACATTCAGCGAAGCTTCTATGGCGATATAATCACGGGAATGAATTCATATGATGATCATATGATCCGATTAAATTTTATTAAAAAAACTTAATGTCAGATATCATTCACAAAAATAAAAAAAAAAAATGATAAAATAGAAATAATAGGCAATATGTTTTCTAATGTTGAAAAACATTATGACAATCAGTTTAGTTAAATTATGAACATTATTTTTTCTTTTAATGTTAATAAATATGATTATTAATAAGAACAAAAAAATAACTTTTAAAACATTCCGAGAAATAAAAGTAGTTTTTGAAAAACATCATACAAAAAGGATGTTATGGTTATAGTAAAAATATATACTTGTTTGCTTTTAAATGTCGATCAAAAAAAGATGTTTTCGCAATCAGATTGCTTTAGTTATTACAACTCGCTTTTTAAAAAGCGCTAATTATTATTTTTTAACAACAACATTATAACTTTTGTAACAACTGTTCCGAATAGATAATGTTAATAGCCCGATAGTATTAAACGACGTCAACACGAAGAGCACTCCGAAACAATGTTAATCATGTTAAACTCGGTACGTTGAAATTTCTATCAGAGCAAAAAATAAAAAAATAAAAGGAATTCGACATTTTATCTCACTTGAATTTGCGATAGAGTTAATTTTTTTTCCCCTGAATGAGTAAATCTATCCGAACGAGTAAAAATTGAGAGAAAGATTGTTCGAGAGTTCTGAATTAAAGTCTAATTTGAGAAGGAAAAAAAATGAAGAGCATTAAATTGGACTCACCCCCCAAAAGCCATTTTGCATTTCAATTTTGTTCTTCACGTCTAACGAACATTTAGTGTCTCTAGCATCCGCGGTTCGCCTATTTTTCACGCTCTTTCTCGTGAATTTGCATACAGATATCGAGTTGGAAAGTTTCCACCGGCGCGAAATGGCATCACACGGCGGGCCAACTTGCAAACGGATTTCCCGAACTTCTTGCGCTCCAACTTTTGTCCAGCGTGACGCCGCACGTTTCGCCGGGCAACAATTTTAAGAATAATATGTTGTTATGACGTCATATACATTACGACCGGGATCGAATATGCTAATCGCGCGGTCGCAAACTTTGCCGTAGTTTGCGACTGATTTATGTCAAGTGGCGTCCTCTTGTGACTAAATTAGTTGCGCTTTTCATCACATACTCTGGCACGTCATCCCAAGTTTATATTGTAATTTATAAGTCCATTCGCGAAATTGATACATTTTTCGAATTTGCAATTTTAATTGCCCAAATTTACATCAAATTTGAATCAACAATCTCGACCGTTTTGTCATTTTACACGGGTCCTCACGCAATTCGACCACCTAATTTTACGCAATCCCGTATTGTTTAATGTCGCAACTTGATTCAAAAAGTTTCGCAATTTTTATCGCCGATTTGAATTTTAAATTAAACTCAAAGTTGAAAAAACTTTTTTCATCTTTTAACATTCGAATATAGTTCAACAAAATTACAATTTTCATGTTTAAAATTAGCATTCAAATTTCAATCAATCCAACAAAATTCTCTCCTATTTCATAAAACTTTTGGCTTTGTCCCTACATAAATAAGTTTCTGAAAAATTGTATTATTTTCAATTAGTTTTCAATCAAATAATGACATGACATTTTTTGTGTCCTGCAAAAAAAAAAAAAAAAAAAAACAAAAAAACAGAACCACATGGAAATCTTAGAGAAAAAAAAAGTAGTGTAAAGTAACTTTGCATATTCAAACGGTGTGCTTTATGAATTGTTTTTTCCCCGGAGCAAACAGTTAAACATTGAATTAAAACGACCTGAATGCGCCTTGTCTCACACGAAAGCTCTCAGCGAATAGATTTGCGAATTTCCATCTTCGCCGCAGTTTTTTTTGCCCGCCTGGCGCATCTGCCATTAAATCTGTAGCATCAAACGATAGTAGCGAGGCACGGCGCACACGCGCAATTATTTCAGTTCTGTTCTCGCTTTTATTCGAAAGAAGTTAAAGCCAAAAGAAACGCTACTTTGCGTTTGGTTTGAGGCAAAAAAAAACCTCTCGCTGTGTTCCATTGAGAGAAACCAAACAGATGCTAAATTCATGTACACGCCGCGATTCCGAGTCATTAGTGCATTGCGTCCTCTGGTGCATATTTTAACTTCGCTTGTTTAGCTTTTATTAAACAGTGCAATTGTTCCGACAGGGCGACCGTGTTCAAGTGCACAATCATGATAAAATTGTTTGCCTTTATTTACCTTCCGAATAGAAGTTCATGAAAATAAAAATATCTTCAAACATTTGTTTCTTCATTTAATGAATTTAAAAAAGTAATTCTCATAAATAAATAACTCTTTTTAAAATAAACAAAACAACTTGCTTTTCAACTAAGAAAATTATTTCATTGATCCAATATACACTTCAAGAATTAAAATTTAATATAAATTCAAGAAAAAAAATGAAAGGATCTTGTTTTAATTATTTAAATGTTGCTGGGAAAGTTACCTCCTTCCATTGAAACTACAACGATTTCAAAATTAAGAACGTTCCAAGTTGAAAAGCTTCTTATGAAAGAATCCTTAAAATAAAAAAAAATGAAAGGAAAAAAAAATTAATAAAAAGATGTGCTTATGTGCTTGAAAAGAAATTGACCTTTTTTCAGATTATTATACTGATATGAAATTCGTAGCTGGGTATAATATCGATTTGAAACGACGAAAAAGTGTACGTTAAATCTTTCTAAGTAGTTGTTCACGTACACGAATTTAACTAGCAAAGGTTGACAATGTGTTTGTGGAGCTTGTTAGAGGAACGCACGTAAGCTCTTTTAGGTGCACAGCCTGTTGGCATTTCTCGCACACACTCGCGCGAGTTCAAGACCGATGCAGACAAACATCAGTAAGACGCTGAGATCGCGATTCTTGTATGCATGTCATTGTCTTGCATCGGATTAAAATAAGACTCGGGAAAAAAAGCTACGAGGAAATTATGTAATTCTACGATTGTTTTTCTTCCCCGAACTCGACTATTGTAATTGATATTACAATCGTATACAAATTATCTCTCGCGAATCGTTTTCATTTTCATTTTTATATAAATGATTCATGAAACAAAAACGTACAATTTTGTCAAACAATTATTCTCATTGATAAGCATCGAGAATAACAATAACTGAATTTCAATTAAAACAATCAAATGATTTTCAAGTTCCAAAATTCAATTAAAAGACAACTTTTAATCAAAGCAAAAGATCAAAGTTACAAAGTCAATTTTATCATCTCAATTTTCCTTTTCATTTGATTAAATATCATTTAAAATTGCATTCAGTTGTAATTAGATTAAAAAGTTAAACCGTAACTTGGTTCTTCGTTCTCCATTTTTTTGTAATTAATAAATGTTTTTTGTTTAGTTTGATCAATGATGAACAATTTTGTTACAAAATTGAGATTCACTGGCAAGTTTACAATGGTATGCTTGTAAATGACGAGAATTAATTTTGAACGAAGAGTTTGATAATTTTGGCTATTTATCATGGTACTTTGAGTAAACACAGCAGCACGCGCTTGGTACCCAAAAAGTTGCTCTCTCGCAAGCGGGTATTATGTATTGCCCGAATTTTGAAGACCGGCGAACTGTACTCTATTCAGTAAAACACGATGTCAGTTCATTCACAATACACTCGCGTGGAAATTGTAATGTCGGCATTTACATGGCCTTTCACATAAATCCCCTCCGCCCCGTTCTTCTCTCTTGTATCTTCAATTTTCTCATCTTCACGCGGAATTTCCTGCAGACGACACTCTCCGGGCGAAACTATCCTTTCACTTCTACCATGAATCACGAAATCATTTACGTCTCCCTTATCACGGCACATTTTCAACCTTAATGACGATTAAGAATCAGGTGCATTACTTGTTACTGTTTTTTGTCCTCTTATTTTTACACAAAAAACATAGCCATGATTTATGCTCTCACGCGGCATTTTGCTTTGTACAATTTTGTTTTGTTCCTTTTTTCATTTTTTTTTTTTCCTTCTTTTTCGACCTGTTTAATGAAGACGAATGTATGGGAATCGTCAGAAAGCGGCGGTGTTTGCAAGTTTATCGCCAACGAAATATGAACTTTCTAACGTGACGTAACATGGTTCCCAAAATGTCATGAATCTTCCTTACACGTCGATGAAATTTCGAAAACGCGTTGACATTTTTGTGCCTTCGACAGTTCCGGATTCGATATCTCCATTCAATTTGAAAGAGCAAATCAATTTTCATTGCTTTTAAAACCTCCCCGTTGTTCTCTTTTTTTATACATATTTTATACTGTGTTCTTGTTTTTTATTATTTTCCATTTTTCGACAATGAATTTCAAACGTTTCCTCTACGTTGTTTACAGATCAACAAATTTCCAAGCCATCTCTCATTTTTGTCAATATATCAAAATTCACGCACAAGAAACAACGATGCATGCTTTGCCAATGCAGACATTTTCAGCTTATTCGATGGCATTGTCCTTTTTTAAAAGAAAATGCTCGCGCGCTCGGATTATCCGGAAATTCGTAAGAAAATGCAGGGTATTGATATTTTATGTTTGACACGAGAAAAGGACAACGCGCAAATAAGAGAGAGAAAAAACATAACGTTCACAAAATGAAGCACAAAACGATTATTTTGCATAGAAACATGCAAAGAAAGGAATACAAAAAGGAGAGACAAAACCCCCATTGTTAACGTCGACAAAAACTAAGGATTTTGCATCGTCGATTTTACCGCGCGCGCCATCATAAAAACCAATTCGTCTTGGGGCCGTTGCAAAAGCGACACGATGCTTGTAAATCAAACTATTCTTGTACAGATGAAAAATTTCGAACATTCATCATCTTGAATCGTTAACAAATATTTGCATCCTTGGTGGTGTCATTGAGCTCACTCACAAGCGGAAGACTTTCTTTTTTTTTTTTACTATAAAAAATGAAACGTCTCTCTGCTCTCTTTTGCGAGCTAATTAAAATGAGCCAGCGGATAGGAGACAGCTTAAATTTCTTGCACTCGACACTTAATTTCGTCCGGGTGTGCGTGTAGCGGCGCAATTTATGTGTGCATATCAATGGCTCTAAGCACCTGGCGTGAAATCCGCAATAGCCATAGGAACCGTTATCAAGGAAACAAGGCGCATTCTTGTGAAATATCTCACATGTCAAGAACACGACGGCACGTAACTCATCAAGCGGAAACTTTATCATAAACTCGGAGCTAAACCTGCAAGAAAAACAGCAACAATGAATATCGTTTAGAAAAAAGGAAACAAAAGAAAAATAAGCCAAACGAAATAACACTAACGAGCATAAAAAAGAATATGAATTCTAAAGGCAAACAGTGGAAAAAAAATATTTAAAAAAGAAAAAAGAAATCAAAGGGGAAAAAAGTTGCCACAAAATATGATGAGTCGAAAATTGGAGATTGAGTAACGAAAAAACCTCGTTCCTATTGTCATCGTAGAAAGTGTATCCGGGGCACGGATCTTTATCGCGTATAACTTTCGCGTTACTCTCGTTGTTCCTTGCCTTTTTATTCGTGATAAATCAGACAGAACATCCTGGCAGTATTTTCGTCCATTGGAAATATCGAGCATGATTGAAAACGTTCCGTTCTTTCCAAGTCTAAGTGGATTACAGCTCGAAAACTTTGAACCGCAACTTTGTAGAAAATCATTCAATCTATTTCTCGTTGACTCTTCGTGTGTGCGCTGCGCATACGGATAATGAATGGACGTTTTTTTATTCTTTCTTTCCGTCCATCGGCCAGTTGTTGTTACGTTTCGCGTGCGTTCTTCCCATTCTACCGTCTCTCCTCGCGAGAGCGATTCAATAGCGACAAAAAATTGTTTTTGTTTCGTTATGCACTTTGTTGGCATCGACGTTAATGCAATCATTAACAATGTAACGGCGCTGCGTTATCAAATGAAATGATGGCAGGGGAAAAAAATTTTTTTTACGTGCGCCAACTTTGCCGAGAACAGATTTTATGATGAAAAGGATAATAACGCGACCAGCACAATAAGATAATCAGGTTATTACGGCAGGATAAAATGTCATCCGACCAACCGGGGGGAATTTGATAATCGTTCTCATTTAAGTGCTCACGTTTTTGTAACTGTAAAAAAAAATTCAAATGTATGGGAAAAACGGAAACAAAAAAAAAGTAGAAAGTTTGAATGAAATTATCAGCTGTTATTGTTTTGTTTGTATACTTCGTTTCTGTTTCATTGATTGTAAACAACGTGAAAAAAAGTATAAACAAATGTAATATGTATGAATAAGAAAGAAAAAGAAAGACAAACAAAGAAGAATAAACAATAGGCGAAAACAATAATACGAGTGGCCTTGAATGGGCGGAAGGGTATAAAAAATGATCTGTCAGAATGTGAGATTGAGTTTTGAATCTGTGGTGTTGTGTGATTTACATATATATCCTGTTGCAAATTAACCTCGGAGTGACCTCCGCCCAACTCAACAACCGTGGACGACGAGCACAGTGACAGGTCGTGGAATTAGCGGATCGTCCAAGCAGCTGCCAAACTTTCTAGCGCGCCAATTAAAACGTTAATCACTCGAGGATCTTCCAGCGGCTTGTTGGTCCGTGTACGCTCAACTTTCATCGCGAGCGTGTCAACAATCATGAGCGAACAATCGCACACCAACACACTCCAACAACAATAACAACGTCCCGGCTGAACTTTTGCACTCACTCGAGCCAGCAAAAATCACTCAATCACTGCAGTTTATCTCGTCGTCGATTCCACCCCTTGTTTGACAATTGAAACAAATGAATTGGACCTCTCGCTCGAGGTCGTGTCGGTTGTTGTTTTGCGAAAATTCAACCGTAAATAAAAATCAACATCAATTTGGGAGTTAAAGTGTGAAAAAGTGGTTCAGCTTGAATTACAAGAAGATGAGTGCAAAAATTTTGCATCGAACACGTACCCGTGAGGAGCGCTCTCATGCCGCGCGCTGCACGTGCCCCGTGAACCGGGCGACTAGGGCAAGATCGCCACGTAGCCGCTGCTTCGTCGAGGTTAGAAAGGCTGCGACGCGGCCACACGACACACACACTTTGGTTGGATGACAGCCGACGCGGCAGCTCTGGCTAGACGGGCGCACTGCAACCGCGAACTACGTGTGGACTGCTCCCGACGTTGCCTTGCTCGAGAGCTGCGCGCACCTGCCGAACGACGCGCGCCACGCCACCTCGGCATCACAATCAATCACAATATGGCGTGCGCGCGCGCAATATCTATTTTGACACGCCGATCAGAAAGGGTAACCGCCGTGAAGCCGCTCGCGATTCAGAATCTCGTGTCCTCTTCGCGTCCTTGTCTCCCGTCTTTCATCTTATCGCTCTGTCTCTTTCCATCTGACAATTCGAGCCAACAATTTCGATTGTTGCTGTATTCACTTCGCTGCTTACTCAAGAGGTTATGAATTTCACGTACATTCAATTTAATTCAATTGTTTTTTAACATTGCTTTTTTTGTTACGGTTCGTAAAAATTTTTTGTTATTCCGATGACAGAGAGTGTTAATAACTAATGACATTTGCAAAATTAGGTCAAGATAAAAACTTAACCAACTTTAAATGTGAAGTATTTATAATTATTTAAGATTTTGACAGATGTGTATTTTAACGACTTGAACAATTTTTATTTTTGGAGTTCTAGCTATGAGTAAAACGTTGTTGCAGAAATATCGTTTTAATTTTTAGTTGAGGTGGTTTTTGTTTTTAAACCACAGCATGATGAGGAATTAAATCATTATTAAGAAACATTGTTTTTCAAACACACTCAGATGCGATAATAAGATTGGGTCAAAAATAGCTTTGAAATGAAATCGGTTTATAATTTTTTGTTTAATTGCTTCAAAATAGGAAGAAATAGAAAAAAAAGTTAATAGCTACCTTTGGTATAGAACATTAAGTTTGAATCGTTTAATTGTTAATTTAAAATAGTGCTGCATGGGAAAAAACCAAAGACCTACTTTTATTTCAGATCGTAATCGCGTTCATCAATTATGAAGTACTCTTCATGCATTTCAATTTGTGTATTGTTATTATTATTCATTTATTTATTTTTTTAACGAAAACCCTGATGTTGAGCGAAAAATATTTAATAATATCATATAATATTAAAAATTGTTCCATTTAAATGAAACGATGCACAGACATTTGAATATTTCACATCTGCCCTTTGTTGTACTTTTGCAAACTAAATTTTTGCAAACAAACCTTTTCCAAATAAATGAATTTTTGCAAATCAAATTTTTTCAATCAAATTTTTTGCTACCAACAAAAACTCCAATCAAAGTGAAACAAAATTTGTTCGAATAAAACTTTTTAATAGAAAAAAGTTTCCTAAAATATCTAAACAGTGAGAACTGAAACAATTGTTCGGATAATTTTTCTATACTTTTTTGCAGATAATATTTTATCACGAAAGCCAACTTACCAACCGTGCAGATTCATCTCGGCTTGACAACAGCCTGCACGCACCATCTCCTGGATGAACTTGCGAAGCATCGAAAGTCGGTCAGCAGCAGATGCCGCCACCAAGTGTGCCGCGGAGCTCGCAGGGTCACGTGACTTGACAGGTCACTGCGTAACGATTTGAATATTTTTGAAATTATAATGAATTTGATATTCAACAAATGCTGTATGTGTGACGAAATCAAAAGAACTTTCCAAGTCGTATAGGGTAAAGGCGAGCTTTGTCACCTCATTTCTCATCCAGGCCAACGACACTTATTTTTCGTTTCTTTTTTAAATATACAAAAACATCTTTCTGTCATCCTTCATAAATATTAAAATCGTCTGTTTTTCGTTTCAGAGAGGATTCCTTTTGAAAATGTCTCATGGCTCATCCCGCTGCACGTTACTCCAAGTTGAAAATAAGTTTTACCTGGCAAAACGACGAGCGAGAGAGATAGAGAGTGAGCGGGGATGCGCCGCGCGATCGTCACGGTGCATGCGCAGTCACAATCAAACAATTGCCCTCTGTGTATGCTTATATCACTCGTCAATCGATACACGGGTGTCAAACGAGCGATTCAAAAATGACGAAAAGGCAGCCAACCTATTGGGACCCTCGGCAAAACAATGCCACGGTGTCAGCCAGTTGCGTGTGCAACATGTCACGCAACGGCCCAACGCCTATCCGGGATCGCTGTTAGAATGACTTTTCAGCTGACCGAATGGATTGGTTCGGGTGGAAATGGAACACCTGTTACCCCGGCATCTCACTTCAAGCTATTTCATGATTGTGTGCATTACCTGGTCTGCGCCACATCATAGCAAATGGGGCCAATCGAAAAATGAGGTCAGCAGGGAAGAAGGCAAAATAATCGGAACCAATTCCACTTTGCGCTCGACCGTCAGCTCGCCTACAACTTAATAACATTTATAAACGTTTTAAACATTTTTGCTGAAAATACTTCAACAAATAATAATCTTCATCGTATATTCTTTTACTTTTTATATCTAGGAATCAATTTGATCCGTTTCGCTTTTTTTGCAGCTTATCAAATAAATAATTAATTGGACATCAATAAAAGTAGTCACTAGCAAAAAAAAGCCGACCGAACAATATTCTCATCAAACTTTTTGAGAGCTCTGAAGTTCAGATTCGGAGCACGTGCAGAAGTTCATTTCTAATTTCGTTTGAAGATGGCTAGTCTTTCAAAACAATTAGTTTGATTTCCTGTGGATTTAAACTCAAGATCCCGATACATAAGGAGCTTTCGAAATTAGATTCATGTTTGATAACAAATCACGGTACGTTGTAACCGTAGCCAATCAGAGAAAGAGGCACTATGAAAAAAAAGGACAATTCCTGGATATGAGCTAATAATCATGCTCGATTGTAACAAGGCACCGTTTCATCCTCGCCAGTGATTCCGCACTAATGAGTGCATATGTGGAGGCAGTGCCACCTGCAGCCAGGGACGTTGCGTCACACCGTTTTGATTCTTCGGAGCGCTCCTTTATAAATAACCTACATTTCGGAGACAGCCCCTTATTGATCAAGTTTTACTTTTAATATCAAACTTGAATTCATCGTTCCACATCCTGAAATAAGCTTTGTCGTTTTTAGACTCTTTGGCGCTTGCGAGAATTCAGACTAATTGACGGTGACACCAGGAGAGAGAGAAGGTGCTGCAACGATTGTTCAATTATTTTGCAAGTGTGTCGCCCGGTTTTTTACTTCATTATTTAGGAAAAACATCTCTTTCTTTCACAACATTCTCGCTTTTCTCAATCCCGACAAATTACATCTGACTTGTTCTCCTTTTTTTTAAACATTTATTTATTCATCTGACATTTTTCCATCTTGAAAAAGCTTCTTCCAATGGTAAAATTTTATCGAATTCCATTTATTAATATCGCGTTAAAATCTCACGTTTCCAAGAGATCTTTAGTTTGTTTTTTTTTTAATGTTGTTCAGGCTTCCGAAGAGGCATAAAAAAACGTCGCACAACCTGCAGTAGTGTGTTATTCGCTCCCTCCAAGCGGAACCGGAGGGAAATTCTTTCACCGGAATATAGATAGCTACTGGGCCGAGGAAGATGTTACGTTTAAGCGCCGGATGTTAAAAAGCGAGTTTCGGAGAGGGCAATTTCGACACCACTAGGCAGCGCATCTGACAGCGATCAGTGAACCCGTGAAAGGAGAATTGGATTCTGACAAAAGGTCACAATTTCAACGTGCACCTAAGCACCGAGTACCTAACAGTTTTTTTCCTATATCACACAATTATCACACAACTTTAGGAGTTTAACATTTCAAAATGATCCTAAATATTGCTTTGCCATTTGAGAAATCAAAATTAAAATAAAACGAAATTTATGAATGAATCAAATTTGAAGTGATTCAAATTATAATGATCAAAATTTATGATACATTTTTTTCATGTCAGAGAATGTCGATCATCGTGTATTACGCAATAATTGTGCAGATATGCTTCCTCAGTGGGCGTACAACGTGCCATTACACTTCCCCAAGCCCTTCAATTTAGATGAGACTTGGAGAAAATTTAGCAAATAAACCTGCTATTAACTCTAGGGTGAGCGTACGATTGACATCAATGAATGAACAAAATTATGCACTTAATAATACCACGTATGGATTTATATACAAAACCGCGCGGCCCTCTCCAATAGGCCAATCACTGTCTCTGATACAGGTGGGGGTACAAATCACAAATAATAAAATTATTCATGAATTTCTCTCCTACTGATTGGATGCGATTTGTTGACAGTTAATTCGCATTATCGCATCTTGATTTACGTTAATCAATATTCATCATGACATTTTATTTAGAAAGCAAACTGTAATTTAACTTCTTTTATGTTTGCTCGTTAGTTTGTTTTTTAATTTCGACCCATTTTTTAGCATTTCAGATCCAACCTTTTACATACAGTTGGAAAAAAAGGAGCGTAAAAAATGTGTACAACAACAATTTGAACGCTATCAGAATTTTTTGCCTATCGTTGGATTCGATATAATACAGCGAGATCTCTCTTGAAATAACTGTACTGCGAATATGCGCACGGGCTGTGCATATTGCTACAGAGACTTCCCAACAAATCATTCATTCAGGTCAAATAACAAATATATTTGGTGAAATATACCCCGACATACAAATCAAGATATTAATAAAATTATCCACTCATTTTTTGCAGTGCCCGCTTCTACTCCCGTCTTTAGTTTTGACGCCGGTAAAAATAATATTGTTATCCCCACTCTTGTCATGGGATTGAAATTCAGTCGTAAAGAAACGAGCAAAATCACCTGTGAACCTTTTACAATTCACGCTCATAACACTTCAAATCATAAGTTCGATTCAATTTAACATGCTTATTTCAAATCCTCATTAAACGAGAGGCACTTAATTAATTCGTACTTGGAGTTCGCAGGTGGCGGCCCGATAAAATCTCATCACCATTTTCACCTAATAATAATCATAAAGTCATTTGAGTTTCGAGAGAAAGAGGGGAAAAAAAACAAAACGATAATAATGTAATTGATTCATCATTGCATTACCCAAACAACCTTTCGGTTGAAATGTCAAACAGGGAAGCGATCAAAAAGGACTGATAAAAAGACGAGCTAAAGATAAGAGAGAGTAACAAAATATAAACGTTGGGAGGGCGTGCGTACGGTTTTANAACGTGTACGCAATAAGAAGTTACGAACTATAGCGCGCAAGTACGGAACGGCCTTGGATAAGCATTCAGAGACATACCGTGTTGGCGATTCTCTCGTCTCTGTCACTCGTAGATGAAGCACTGTTGGCCTGAAGTTTAGAAAGAATGCATGGGGTCTCGCTCTCGATCGCTGTGGGGCAAGGACGGCTTGCTTTAAAGGGACTTGTGTTCCTCAGCAGATTGTGTAACACTCTCTGACTAGAATCGGCTTCAAATTAGAAACAAATTTAATTTGAAATACTTTATATAGAAACGAAAAAAAAAAAAATGATAGAAAGGAAAAAACTGTACAATTTTTTTCTGTACACCAACTTTATGAAATATAACAATCTCGTACAATTCTGTAACTTTTTTTCAATCCATTTTTTGCAAGAAATCCAGAGCAAACATTTAAAATTTATGATTTCTTGCGTTAGACAGAATCTCCTCAATGAGTTCACTTCTATTGCTTTATCTTTCTAAAATGTGTGTGCTCTGAGATAATGTTGAAGGTAGATAAGAAATTATGGAAGGTTTTTGACGTAGTTTAAGGTTTCTTAATAGATAATATATAATATTTGGGTCTTCGACGATAGGAGATTACGCGAGATAGCACACCCGAGAGTCAAACATTTTTTGATGATGGAAAAATGTTTGACCAAAAACTTTTCTTATAAAAATCTCAGCGAACTTTGTAAAACTAATCAATTTTTCTCCTTGGCGAACTTCGTTTCCTGATTTATTTATCATTACCAGAGTGTCAGGGAGGAATTTTTTATACCCGTTTCGGGATGTATCACACGGGTGGGATAATTTACGACGCGTTTTAGCCGCGGAAAAACATTGTTCATTGAACTGTCAATTTTTTTTCGTCCCTCTTCCTCCCTCTTTCCATCTGCCGCCTATGAATAGTAAGCCCGTTTGCGAGATGGTATTCCAAACATTTATCTTGTGTATAAATAAGCTCCTCTGCATCGGAAGAGGACGATTGAGACGAGCCACTGCATTTCCTTCGGCCTTTTTCGTCTTGCAGTTCTAAAACACACGGCTGGTGAACGGTCTTCCAGCATTTCTGTATTGATGTCCGCTTCCGATCCAAGTACCGCTACTCTTTTCTGTAATAAATAATGCAACGATTATACACTACCTAAACTGAAACGGCCTTTCCACCTTTCAAATTGTCTTATCCCTCTGAATTTCAAAAATCACCCGTTTCCTCATGTTACAAATAAACTACTCTTCTAACAAGAAACAGCTTATCTGGTTTCACCCACTTATTCACTTGTTAAAACAAAAGTGAATTGTAATAATTGTAAATTAACACGTACAAAATTGTACAACCCAAGAAAGATGAGGAATGAAAAATCGTTATTTTTTTCATAGAATTCCAGCTGCGAGCATTAGAAAGCGTTTTTGGAGGGTCTTTTCGACACAACTTTCACCTTTTAAGGTTCAACGATTGCGTCGTTCCTTGACGACGCATCGTTTCCTCACAAACACTTCTTTGCGCGTATATTTTTTTCTTCTCTCTTTCTTTTTTTTCATTCAGACCAATCGATTTGCTGCAACTTAAACAGTCTTAAATAGAGCTATCGATTAGGCCACGCTGCATTTCTTTCTCACCACGGCCCCGGGGCAATTAAAACGGACTTGCACACGTTTCATAGCAAAATATTCAAGGTCCGATGATGATTGGCGTTCGATTTATGTTCTAAGCAGGTGTTAATTTTTTCACTATTTATCAAATGATATCCTTGGAAGCGATGATTCAGCTTAGATCACTTTTTTTTATTCTGTGCACTGGTACATTCAATCTTCCGTTTTTTTTTTTTTCTGATTGAAAAAAGCCAATTAGAATTTGTAATATTTTTGTTATTGGAGTAACGACAGAATAGACAAAAAAAAAAGAATCTGGATTTGTAATCAACAATTCGTTTTAGTTTTTTGTGATAAGAAATAATAGATAAACATCAATAAAATAAATAAAAAAGCAGAATCAAAAATTGATCTTGACTTTAAAAAATACGTGTATAAATGTTTGATATTGGAAGAATATTTGTGAGATGTAAATCAATCGTAAAACAAGAATCCTAGGTCGTACCGCAGAGATCAGGGAGTGTACGTCTATGCGTGGATGGAATACGTAGCATAAAAATCTCATTACTTAATTACATCTGAGATCGTAAAACGTAGGATGACTTTTCCAAGAAAAATGCACATGTCGGAAAGATGAGACGAATCAACTTGAGAGTATCGAGTTGAGGTATTTATGGCTCATGTTTTCTTGCTTCGAATTTGTTCAAAAGCAATCGACCAGAATCTTTTGCAGAATAAGAAAAAAGAAATTAAAAAAGAAACAAAAAAGAGACGTAAGTCAAAGATTCTGTTCATAATAATGAGGAGTCTTTTGATTTGAGATGTCAGGAGTCGTATTTCCAGAACTTTTTAGAGTTTGAGAAGCGGCTTTCGAGACACCAAGTTGGGGGAGCCAATGGTGTTCATTGATGTAGATCCAAGTGTCTCTCGAAGAACAATTAACTTGTCGAGAAAAAGGAAGTAAGAAAGGAGCGCAAACGCAAAAGTGAGAAAGTTCGCGCTCATTACAGCAGAGACATACAAATAGGTGAACGGTCATCTCAATTTGTCAAGCTCAGAATTAATAAGACACCGTTTCCTATTCATTAGAGCGAAGGTTGAATACGTTGCAGGGTACACCTCGCGTTTCCAATGCTCTCGGGCTTCCATCATGCACGTGGTCCGTGGCACAGCGCTCGTCTCTAAGAAGCTCTCGGGCTAAAATTATCACTTTTTCAATATTCACCACGCACTTCACAATAACGCCACGAGACATTATTTTTACCTTGTCCCAATGCTCGAATAAGCTGCTCGCGCATCTTCGCCTTTTTTCAGCTCCAATTAATTACATTCCAAACAGTTTTTCATCGCTTCTATTTCAAATACAAACTTTTCCAACCAGTTCAATTTCTTAAGTAAATTTAACTTCAAGTTAAACTAATATCTAAACTATAATCCAAATTATAACTTCGAAATTAGTTTTTCTAAAGTGTATATAAAATTTGTATCTCAAAATGATATACACACTGTAACGATAGGACAGAAAAACTATTGTTATTGTATATTCCAAGTGCATAAATTAATTCTGTATGAAAAAGTTTGTTGCTATTTGATGTTAGGTAATTGACAAATGTTCCTCCGTTGAAATTTGGATGGCGGTTTTGATTCTGGTTTGGCCGTTGGCCAAGGTGATGCTGGAGCAACCGGAACAGGTAGTAATCGGACGCAGATATAGTCCGGTGAATAGCCCCGACTTGAGGGAGGACTTCGTAGTCGAGCAAACAATAGCGTCTTTTGTTTGTGTTGCAGCATGCGAGAGCGTTGTTGCAAAATGACTTCCAGCTCCTTGGTTGGTAAACTGTGTATCTTTTGTTTGAATCCGCCACTCAATTCAAACTGAGGTATTCGACATTTTGCTCACCACTTACACCGGGTACTCTCTCAAACAATAAATAAACTGTTACCAAACTAATCCAAACCACTTAAAGTTCGACCACCGATGTAACCAAAAATTACAAAACTAAATTATACCCTGTTAATGATTCTCCTCCTTATCTACCGCGCAGTTGATCTATAGGCATCTTATCCGGTCTTTCAGATTTATCTCTTCCAAAGCCAACAAGTTCGAATCGTCCCGTTTCGGTGTTTTCTCATAAAATTCACAACCTATCTTGATGGATAACAAAATCTACGCTCTCTGCATACTCCAAGATGGAAAATTTTCTAGACAAAATTGTTATTGCGAGGGAAATCTTTTTTTGGCAACGCGCGCCAAATGCATTAAGTAAACTTGATGCGTGTCACGGTCGCGGCGTCTCTCTGTTTTCGCAACAATCATATTTGCTATGATCGAGCCCAGAGCGCAGCCGTGAGTGCGGTAATCGTTTATCTTTTATCTGCTCTGATGTTGCGTGTCACGCAGGGTCACTTCGAAGTCTGTAAAACTGACCCGTCGCCTGATAATGTCACCCTACTACCAATTTTTTTTTTTCGTCAACGTTCAAGCGATGGACTAAAGTTCTTCTCGACGAGTTAGTTTGACGACCCGCATTTTCGAGCTTGTCGTCAATTCTCAAGTTTTTTTTCCTTCGACTCTAACTTTTACACCCAAGTTTTGATTCGAGAATAAAAGTTGTGATCAAATTTGAAATTCAGTTCGTTATCATCAATGGCAATTAATTATTTATTAATTTAAAGCGCAACATTTCACGTTACATTTCAAAATGTAATTTCACATTTTGTGAAATAACATCTAAACCTGCTAAAATTGATGCAATTATTTTGTTAAATGACTTCAATCAACAATTAATGAAACTATTATCAAGTTTTGTATTACATTAAATTTGAAAATTTTATTGTTATTTATATTTATTTTATTTATTTTTATTTATGAAAAATACACGTAGGAAAAAAATTGTGACAGAAAAAACAGATTAGAAAAAATGGAGTAGAAGAAGTGTTGTATAATCGTTAATTAGCAAAACATTTTTTTTTGTAAACTTAGATTTTCTGCAGCTTGAAATAACTAATAAAAATATTTATCATCTCGACTACTAGTTCACTAACGAGAGAAACAAACACGTAATGCAATTACGTTTGAAATGTTCATTTTGTGAGCGAATTTGAATGACTTTGAAGAAACTAAGCGCTTCGTGGTGACGCAACATTAACTCAACGGTGTATCCTGTATCGATGTTTCATACCAAATTGATTAACGTCGCACGCATGACTTACTCTCGGTTACACTAGTTTTAATTGAGAGAAACCGCGCTCTGTTTCTCCTTTCTGTCTTTTATATTACTTTATCAACTTGACAATCTTTAGCTATTACTGGAACTGGAACGATTTTTTTGCTATTTTAATTTAGTTTTTTTTGCCTTGGCAATTTACTCGTTTCAAGTTAAAATCCTCGAAAATTGTAGCTCTTCGCATATTCCAAAAAAAAAAAACAAAAAAAAACGCAAACGGGAAAATAGGGCACTAATTTTATGATGAGATTTCATTTACAAATCAAAGACATTGAATTTACATTAGATCTACATAATGAAAACATATGGAATAAGGAAAAATTGGATCAGTAAAAAATAGTTGAAGCAATGGATTTTGCATGAAACGTGTGAAAACGAAGGATCATCATAAATTACTTGAGAGAGCCTGACGTAGGATTTAGTTACGTCATCGTGTAGTTGTTGAATTATGCGCACGCCCCTTTCCCTTAGTTTTGATCGAATAAAGCATGCTCTATCATGAAATCTGTGTTAATAAGACCCATTTAATCAATTCGAAAATTAAGCGCATAAAAGATAGATCTTGTCAAAGCGATCTGTACAAAGTTGTCTCAGCGAGTGAGAATTAGCGAAGGCCGCCTGTGAAAATGCTCTTTAATCGTGACTTTCGTATCAGCGCCGTTGCGACAAGCCGAATATATTAAAGCCATCTTGAAAAACCTCATCAAACCAAACGAAAGTCGCTGGCTCGCGAAAAAAACTGATTTTTAATGAAAAACCCTGCGCGCAATTATACAACCGGCTTCATTTTGTATCTCCACCTTCTCAATTTCACATCTTTTCAAGTACTGCAATAGGGGAAGGGGGGATACGAGATGCGAGAAAAAAAAACTATGTTTGCAAAGCAAATTTGTTTTGCTTGCAAAACTGCACATTGATGCAAAACCGAGACAATGATCATCAGGCTGATGTCATGATTCGATGCATATGTTTAGCCGTACTTGTATAGGTGCAGCGAATCTAATGCGCAACGCTGACCGTATCCGCAACACGCCTTAAACGATCTCATAGTTGTTTCTCGTTAAGGACGACTTCATTATTATTTATAATTTGCGCGACGCAGAGTGCACTTTTTTTCCCCACCTTAGATTTTTCCGCTTGGATCTGGCAGGCTCTGGAGTAATCGATGAAGCGAATATAGGATATGACATTTTGTTTTTGCCGAGTGACAAGAACAAAAATTAAATGAGGAAGAACAAAAAAATGACGAGAGTGTCGTTTGAACAACGGCGAGCAACAATGGGGCAGTTGCTAAATCGCGTACATTCGTCGTCGGCATAAAAAGGCCGCGGAGGTGTTGCAACCCCGGGTATATACTATGTTTGCGTTTTCTTTTTCCGCGCGATTTTGTGTGCACAGTTTGCCAAGGTGTGTCGCCGCGTTTCTATCCTCCAAACGCTTTGTTACAAATTGGTTTTTACACACTGCAAATTGCGGCACGGATTTTGTCCATTTTCTGCCGGATACATGCCTGTATCCGGATAATCAAATTTTGTGCGCGATCCAGAAGCGAAAACGGAGTATCATTTTCCCTTTCGAGTAGCCGCGCGTATATTGAATCTTTGAATCGGAAGTTGATACTTGGCTTAGTTACCTATCAATCAATCAATGTAACACAGAGGGAACCCTATACGTATTGTCGATATTTCCTATATGAAACAATGACGTCACGTTTACGCTCCAGACTTCTGTCAGTCCGGCTATATCAGATGGATTTAGATTTCATAGGCAGTTCAAAAAATATTCCGCCGTACTCTGTTGCACCTTTTATTTCGTTTCGCTACGTCTCATACATACCATCTGGAATCAAATGAAGGATTCACTTTTAGTCGAAGCAACATTGGAAAATACATTCTCTTTATAGGTCTTCGGGATGTACATTATCTTTTATAAATTAAATTCAATAAAAATGATATTTACAACCTTTTTTTATATTAAATTAAATAGGTATATGAAGTGTTGTAAAAATAATATGTGTAGCAGAGTACGGCAGAAAAATCGAAGTTCCCGTAAATTTATTGCATATAAAAAAATACTCTTGAGATGATCATCATTACAATGATCTCTGTAAAAACATTACATTTGACGTAACAATCAAACTATCTCCAATAATAGATTAAATTTATTTATGTCCCTTATCAAATAAGAATTTCATTGAAGTGTCGCAAGTTCAAGTTTATGATTGAATAAATATTGTTTCTTTGGCTGAAATCATTATACTTTATTACTATTTCAAAATTTTAAATTCCAAATAATCAAATTAAATTTAGGACTTAGCACTGAAAATTAATTATTAGATACGAAAATAAATTGTTCTTAATCATAAAAAAGAATGATTTGATATATAACAAAATTGGAGATGTTTTTGGTTTAAAATGATTACACTTAACTCCCAAGTTTTTTTGCACACTTGGGACCAAAGGCGCTCGACTCTTTTGTCAGTGTTGCACATGCGCAATACGTTTTTTAGCAAAAAAGTCAGGAGAATGATAGGCAAAAAGTCGAACGTGCAAAAGAGTCAAATGCAAAAGACTTGAAAGTTGTATTTGAAAATTTTAAAAGTATAATATTAGGAATAGATCACTGAGATTTACGCACGCAGCAATTTTTAGAACGTTCTAATGGATTATTTAGTCTTTTTGCGGGTGCCAATTTTTCATTTGACTTTTAGATTATAATCCTGAACTTTAAACAAAATTGATTCAAAGTCCTCGTCCTATAAAGAGTTAATGCAAAATAATGCTATGTAAAGGAGTCAGTCTAAAAATACTAACCTATTTTTTCGAACAATAAATTCTAATATATAACCTCTAAAACTAGATCAGAGGAATTGGTTGAATCTCATTACTATTCTCTTTGTCCGGCGAATGTTCAATTCGCTTCATCTTCTGAATCAGAGATGACTATCGAAAGCACAAAGTCAAAATCAAACGAGTGTCCAGTGAATCGCCCAGATGATCAGTTTTGTCAAGCAAACAGGTCATCGAGTATCTCATCGCGGATGGATCGAATTCAACAATTGCATTATAAATAAACACAAAATGTATCTTTCGAGTCCCATTGTCATACCGATGTCATTGTCACACTGGTGCAGTTCTCGAGTTTTCATAAACAAAAACAGCTGATCTAGAATGTCGACGCCATTTTTGTTACAACAACTTGGGAATTTCATTTGTCTAATGAATCACTTTTGCTGTGGAGCACAACCCTCATAAAACCTCGCCACACAAAGATCTATTGTTGGTTCGAAGCTCAACAAAAAGAAAAGAAAAAATCTTACGTAAAACGCAAACGTCTATATGCGCAAATGTTTTCACACCTCTTTCGGGCAGGTCAGGTTTCCTTTACAGGTCAAGTATCAACGAATTTTACACAAAAAGAAAAAAACAAAACTTGTTTACATTGTGTTAATAAAAAAAAGGTTGATGTAAGCTAAAAAAATGTAACAAATATTTGGAATAGAATATTTGGACATTAGAAGTATTGTAAATTAAAAAAAGGTCAGATTTGATGATTTTTGTGTTTTGTATTTGGGGTATTATTTTGTTGACGCAAGAGACTTATTTGGGCGCACAAATCGACCAGCATTTCAGTGACAAATGAAACTCTTTTATCTGTTGGCTGTGTTATCGCGGTAGATAGACGAAACCGCTGACGAAGGTTGTCGTCTCAAAAGTTCGACAAGCCGAGGCAACTTTTGATTTCCGATTTAGGGGCGAGATGCATGTCGTACACGGTGTGTTCGATACACGCGAGAACCATTCCGCGCTAATAGTAGTCGGACACACACGAATGTAGTTGAATCGTTATCGATCGAGGCCTTATCCTATGCATGTCCGAAAGCATTATCAGACGGCTATGACGTTAGCAATACAAATTCAAGTAAATGTTCGAAACATGTAAAATAGGGTCGCCTTCTTACAGATTGCCTGCAATGTCTGCATTTTAATCAATCCTTTTTCTTCTTTATATGTTCCTGTTGCAAGCCAAAATAAACAAAAGTCACGTCAAAATCAAAACAAACAGAGACAATTCAAAACAATTCTGTTTGCTTTGTTTATTTTCATATCAAAGTATAAACAAAAACTTGTTTTGTTTTGTAAACATCAAAGACTCTTGGTTTTGTAAACAAAATTAAACAACTCTATCTATAGCTTATTGTATATTGATTTGTTTTTCTTTACAATAAAATATGTATTTTATTATAAAGTAAGCACAAAAAATAACTGATTACTTTGTTTTTTATGCACTGCCAAGAATATTGCAACAAAAAATTTATTCTGTAAATAAATCACAACATTTCTTGTTATTCGATTCAAATCAAATTTCAAACAATTTAAAATATATACCGTTTATTTAATAATAAAATACAAATAACCCATTTCAAATTTATATTGAAAATGTATGTTCTGTAATTTAACAATTTTATTCGGTGAATATAAGAGAACATTTTATTTAATATTTACATGTAATAATTTCTTGAAATTCGATTTTATTAATATTAAGTCGTTAAAAGATGAAAATATTATCTGAATAACAAAAAATAATTTCAAAAGAAAAATTATTAGGTTTTTTATATATAAGAAAATTAAAAAAAAGGTGTCACTGGTAATTGTTATGACTTAGTAAATTAGGCGAAATGCAGTAAATCGGAGTTGAAAAAGTCCAAAGGCAAAGAACCCTCGCGATGAAACGATGTTAACGAATCGTTTCCTCTGAAATAATAAGCGAGTACGCGTGCCTGGATTTTTATACAGCGCGTTGGCTGTGTGTGCAGGCGAGCTGACCTGTGAGAGCAAAAAAGCCTAGCGTTTGACCTAGTGAGCAAAAAATAGGTACGCTTTCCTGGGATATTAAAAATTATTGCCCTTGCTTGTAAGGTCTGATCGAATTTATGCCCTGCTTATACTGTCACTTTTCAATTTACATCATCTTTAACAATTTTGCAATTAAATTTTGGCGCGATCAATAAACGAATATTTAATCTGCAAATTGAAACCTGAATATCTCTGTCATTTCAAATGAATCATTGCAAAGCCCGGGAACAAAAGGTCAGTTTTTTAAATTAACGATAATTTTTCATTTTGGTATAATAACAAAAGGAGAGACTTGATTCTCGTGATCGGATTACATTATCGTATATAACATTTTAGCTTGCAATCGTGCAATTCAGAAACGTGCATGCCTCCCATGGCCCCGGGGTATCTTAGCGAATTGTTCCAGACGTGTGTGAAAATGAATTGCACTATAATGTTAATTAAAACATTGGCCAATTCAGGTCTCTGTCAGGGTGACTATTCTTAACAGCGAAACGTTTCAATTTTCGTGGCGAAAATAATATCTAGCCAGTCTTCACGTTTCTCTTGTAACCCTGACCCAATTCCTCAACAACTATATTTTTCACATGTTTCTAAGAAACAATACAAATTGCAAAAAAACGAGCTAGGATAAAAGCAACGAACAAAGAAAGAAAAGAACAAAAATAAGATGTAAAAATGATTTGTTTATATGAAATCAGCTTGTTGGCTGAATCCTTTACAATTTGATGAGAAAAGACACTGAACGTCCAAGTGCCAATTCTCGAGATGCTTTTGAATACAATAAAATGATATGAAAATAAAAAGAAAAAGTGTCAGATGGCTCACGAATGGGAGCCTGCTTGGGAGGTGTCCAATTGGCGCCCAGGTGAGCGCGTTAATCGGTTACCCAACTTTTACCTACTTAAAAGTGTCCACTTGATGGTCAATTAATTCCACAAGTGCTTTGCTTTGAGAAACGCCCTGACTGGAAACAGATATTTATGATGCGACGCCTCAAAAGTGAACAACCGTGGGCAATTTTATGCGACAATTATTTTGAACTGTCATGTAGTATTTCATTTTTGTTTTTCTTGATTTTTTTTTCGAATTTTCTCTTATGACACGTTGGGATGAAAATGTCAAAATCGGTCCTCCGATGGTATACTTTTTGGAGACAAAATCGAAACAAAATTTATTGCGCAATTAATACTTTTTGTAAACTTTATGGAGTATACAATAAAAAAGCATTGACAATTTAATTCACGCGATAAAGCAGAGCCGCGCTAAGCTGCGCCATCGTAGAGCTCTGTCATAGTCCTTTTATATCAACTGCGTTTTTTATGACCTTGGAAGCAGCACGACTGTAATCTTAACGTGTGCTCTTTGTTTACAATTATTTTCTGGCTTTTTATCTCTTTGAGATTCTGTAAATCTTATGCGAGAGCTACAATTTACACGTGTAATTGTTTTTCTCGGCATTTATTCATTCGTATATATTTCCATTTCTCGATTTACAAATTTCTTCACAAACAAACGGATAATATTTTTTATAATCTCTAATAACCTGGCATTTGTTTTTAATCGTCCGATGAATTCGCGAGCATTTAAAATTAAAGTTTGGCGGGTAATGTAAAATTTAAATTCGTCCCAGAGGTGAGAAAAACCTTGTAAAAATTTGAGTGCGTCATTTTCGAGAATATTATTCTCGTCGTAGGATCTCGGAATCTTTAGAAAATTGACCTTTGCAGGGCAGACAAAACGTTTCTGAAAAATTCTCGTCCGACTCTTTTCACTACCCTCAGCGCCAGGTCAAAAAGTAACATCGATTTTCTCTTTCAATTTCTTTCAAAATGTTGTAAACATTTGTTGGTGTTTCTGTTTTTTCTGTTGTTTCTGTTTAAAATATATTTCTATTCACATCAAAGTGAAAACCAAATTATTAAACTTTTTGAACAAACTTTTTTGTGTAAAATTTTAATTGATAAAAGTTTTGACGAATGAAATCATTGAATGAGCTATCAATGTAGTGAATGAACTATTTTTATCTGTTTTCTTCATATAAAATTAACGTTCTATTATTTTTATCAATGACTATCAGATAACTTTTATTTTAATTTAAGTGCAGAGGCGTCTACTTTCACTGTCCGTTTAAAAGATATTTTCAACAGTAACAGTTATTTTATTATTTTTTTTTTTTTCGAAAAAATAGAATAAAAATTGCTCCAAGAATATTTTTGATTTTGAAAAGTTTCAGGCTAAGGTTTTATTTGCAATTCAAACTAGCTACGATTTAATCGTCATATTAACCAGGATTATGACAGTGGAACAGATAAGATACATTACAATCTCTATTAAATGTTCATACGCCACTTTTAACTTCTTCATTTAAACTTATGCAATGTCCCTGTGTTTAATTGCTTCAAACTTTGATTTCAAAAGTGAAATTTCCATTTTGCTGAATAAATTTTTAATTTGATTAATGGATCGCTGATAAGGAAGAGCCATCGCCATCACCATTCAATCCTGACTGATGGAAAAAAAGAACAGCGTCGAAACTTGCAATTAACTTTTGAGCGTTTTCAAACCCTTGTTTCAAAAGTACTTACTTTATAAATGCAAACATGAGTGTAGTATCTTCATTTACAATATAAACCTCACACCCCAACAGACTTTCAGCCTCGACCGCAATATTAGTCAGCTTTTACCACATAGAGCAGTTATCATGTTTCTTGAATATCATTTCACAATAATATTTTGATATTAAAATTTGAAGCTCGCTTCTTATCCTAAACAATATATATAGGATTTTTTTTCGTCATCAATTCGAGCAATTCATAAAGTGCATTTTAATGGCCATTTCTTCCAAATTGATTTTTCCACTCTAATTTTAGAACATGAAACCTGATGCATAGACATTTTGTAATTCACTTTTTTCCCTTGCGATATCAAAACGTTCATTAAAATTCACTGATTCGTTAAATTTTTTTATCGAGAAATTCTAAACGTAATAAAGTAAAATTCAATTTACAAGCCCTTTTTAAAGTGATTCAAAGTTAATTTTTTATATCAATTTTGATGACTCGTTTAAAAAAAATGATTTGGGGATATTACAAAAAAAGTATCGATAGGAAAAAAACTTACTTTAAAAGTTTTCATGCAGATCCTTTCATGCTTTCTCACTATCTATTTTTCATCTCATAAAAGAACACTGCCGAGTAATATTTACTTGAAAAGAAAAAGTGGATTCAGGTCTTTTGTTTGTAGCTCGCTGCACTCAATGTAATTTCATCGAAAAGTCAATTTTGGTTCAGTACTAAGTTACCCTTTGTTTAAACTCCACACTGCCACTTATTTAACTTCACCACCAACCTGCGAATAAACCTGTAACAAAAATTGTTTAAATGTATGAAATTTTACATTGTTACAAAGAATACATTCACCAAATCAAAAAAACCCATGTATGAATAAAAACAATTTTTTAATGCATGAATAATACAGTTCGTCAATCCGCTGAACAATTTTATTCTCAATTTTCCTATCATCAATACTATCCTATTCTTTCATATTTTTTATTTTATTTATTATTTTTTATTTTTTTCGTTATTTGTTTAGTGCGAAAAACCAACAAACATGCTTTTAGCGGAGTGAAAAAGAAAATAAAAAGCCATCGGTATGGAAAATTTTCATGTTTGATTTACATCACGAAAGTTTGTTTTACGCTTCTGCACTATTTTTCATCATTTTTCTGACACAACTTGTGGTACCTCCACTGAAAAACTGCAACATTGATTTTCTTACTCCCCCTTTTTTTAACTGACTACAATTCGAATTTCAAATTTCCATCCATTTATTTTGATACTGCTTCGTCTACGATTACGAACGCTTAATAATAGTTACATCATTTTTGCATGAAATTAGCTGTTTCATATCTCCTACGATGTTTCATCACAGATTAATTAATTAACTCATTCATGCTCGGCATAATAATACATTTCGCCTAGGAATTTTCAATCCAACAACAAAAATCACCATTCAAGATTGGTTCTCACAAATTCCAAAATTGTCTCAATATTTGAAAGACCTTCCTATCTTGCTATTCTTCTATCGTTTAATGTTATGTTATGTTCCAATGTCTTCTCATTTCATTATGTCCTTTTCTTGTCTAATGTTTTCTTGTTTGCTAACGCCTGAACCAATTCGTTTAAAGTTGCACCAACCTGGAACTGACTACCGAACAAGTAAAGCATATGTGTAAATTTATATAGCGCACATTAAAGCTCGTGTGATGAATCTCGGGCATCTGTTCCGATTCACTCACTTGTGTACATCTTTATGGTTCACACAAAAATACAGTTTGTCAGTTTTTCAGTTACTCGAGCAATAACCGAGTTCTACCGATTTTTGTTATGTTTCTATGTTTCTTTACGACAATTCTTTTATCTCTAATGATCTAGTTTTTTTATCTATAACCTAATGCGTATAAGAAGTTATTTTTGTTCAAACTTTTAAACATATTTCATAAATGATGATGACTTGTATAAATAAAATTTTGCCTAAGATTTCAATAAATAATTTACATTCGATACAATTTTTAAAAAATACGCGCCTTATGAGAATTCAAATTCTTATTTATTTTTGAAAAAAATGTACTTCTTCCTTTTTACTAATTTTTTATGAATTGTTTGATTTCTTGTTTTATTGAAAAAAAATTATTACTAAAATGGTCCTATGCAGATGTCGTGTGACCGATGTCAAACACCTTTTAGAAGGAGGAAAAATTCGTCAAATTTGAAAAAGAATAAAAGAAAAGATAAATGGAAAGAAAGTGTGGGTTTTCTAAATTTCCAGGAACTCGGTTGTTTGCAAGGACGTTGAAGGTCGAAGAGAGTAAACAAAAGTGCAAAGAAGCATGAGACGAGGATGAAACATGGTTTTGAGGAAAAAAAAGGAAGAAGCGGTGATCGGTTATTGGATTGTTATGATGCGTCGACTGGCGCTGTGGGATCGCGCTTGCGGAGGCGGCGGTGGGCGAGTAGCAACGGCGGAGCGGCGCTGACGGGCCAGTGTTTAGTGAGACGCGCGTGAGGCTGAGTGTGCGTGCGTGGTGGTGTCGTCTCTAGGCTGACGGAGTTGAGCGTCGTAGACGCCCCTGGGACGACGGCCAGTTTCGCTCGCGGCGAGTGAGTGCGAGCGATAGCGCGGTCTTGCTTGGCGTCCCCCACCGCTGGGACGCGTGTGCGCGCGCGCCGCGCAGCAGCGACCACCGAGGGATCACTGCGCGGACCACGACAGCCGAGCCAACATGGCGGCCGACTCGGGAATGGAGACGTGTCCCTCCCCGGAGATCGCGGACTCGAGGAAACGGCCGCTCGACTGCGACGTTGAAAATGGCACCACCAAGAGGTCCCATTACGGCACAGGTACTGTCCAGCTTTCGCGGGCTTTTCGCGCGACGTCAAACCAGTGCTCGCGCTTGAGCCCGAAAATCGATGCTCCGACCACCACTCGTCGTCAACGTCAGTGCTCGGGGTTTTCTTTCCTTTTTTTTCTGCCCCGTTCGAACGACTGTACACCGCCGCGAGTGACCAAGTGTGACGACCTAGTGTTGGTTTTGCAAGGTGGAATACAAAACAAGTGGTGCGATCGAGTTCAAATTTTTCGTCGTCGCGATAACAAGTTCCTTCGTCATCTCGGGCTCTCGCGCCCTCTCCGTCGCACGTCCGTCTGTCTCCGTCGCGCTGCCACGTCCCGCGATTCGCCGTTCTGTTTTGGCTTTGACATTCGCGGCCGCAGAGCTCCGCGGGGCCTTGCGCTGCCGCAACGTCCGCACGCACTCAAATGAGGTCGCGGGTCAAGGTCGCGCTGACCCACCGCTCGGGTCTTCCATCTGTCAAACAGCTGTTTCGGTCTCGGTTTCGGCGCTCACGGGGAGCCCACGCGTCAACTTGTCGTCTCACCACGCCTCAACCTCTTCCGCCGACACTTTTTAGGTTAAGGGTCAGGGTCGCGCCACCAGAGAGCCCACTCGCGGATCGCTCTCGAGGTCGGCTCGATATCGTCGCTTCATTGATCGATCGCGTCACGCCAGATTAGACGCCTGTTTGTTTTGTGTCGAGCGAACCCCCCGACCCGATCGATTTTAAGGGCCATCCGACGAGGGGAGAGGTTATGTCATCTCCACGGGGGTGTCGCGAACTCACACATAACCTATAAGGTCTCGGAGCATCGATTTCACCTCAGATCACGAAACACACTCGTTACAACGACCATTTTTTTATCTCTCTCTCTCTCATTCGCCCCAATGACAATTTCATACCTACTTTTTCTTCTTGCCTCAGATAATTTTCTCTCCGTTATTATTAGGCTGTTTTCAAAACAGATTGTCTCTAATCGAGTGTTTTTGTTTTGTTGGGACATTATTGTAACGGAAATATAAACAATCGCCCCTGCGACATTATTGCCGTCTATTTTAATGCAGTTTCAACTGACATTAGTCTAACGTGCAGGTTTATTAATAAAAAAAGGCATTGTGCAATTCTCGTACTCCGCGTGTCGTAAAACATATAACTTGGTACAGAAAATGGTTGACAACTTTGATAGATGGAAAAATCAATAACAAAGCATTAAAAAGTCATTTGCAAAGTAAATCGAATTGGAATTTTCATTTTTGAACAATCATTTTTGTTGTGAGTAGAGAAATTTCGTAATCGTGGATGTAACTTTTTTTCATTATCAAAAAAATCGCGTTCAGATAAGCCTCTTGGTTTGTTATAATGTTCGCCAACAAAGTGATATAAAATTTCACTTTGTAAATTTATCCATGTTTTGTTTTGTGTCCAATGTCAATGTAGATCCGTTTGCGTGATAATAATTACAATGAATTGCATTGTATTTAACGCGACAATGACAATTTTTTTTATTTCATTACACGATTCTGAGCCTTAATTAAATGCTAGAAGATTTGAAATTCGTAGCTATCCACAAACAGATAAACTATCATATTTCTCTGTTGTTTATAAACTGTTGTTTATAAGTGAACGAACAATTTTTGATACCGATAAATGGAAAGCGCAGATTGAGATGGCAGACGCAAGAACGCGATAAGTTTGCAACAAATTCTGATTATATTTTAATAAACAATTATTCGATAAGATTGCGTGCAACAAAGAAGCGCGCAAGAGTCAGAAAATTTTACTTCCATTTCAAACTTAATAATCTCACAATTAAAAATCATCATACGATAAAAAAAAGATCATTAGGAACTCTGTTTTTTCTAATTAACCAACAATCTGACCACTTAACAAAACTTTTCAACTTTTTTTCTCGCCAACAGAAAAAACAAAACATACAAACGAATAAAATATAAAAAGAAAGATAGAATGAATACGAAAAAAATGCAATTTTCTAGTTTGGTAAAATAAAATTTGAACGAATGCAAATAAAATGATTTGGATGAAAATGTTGAGTTGTGAAGTTAGCAGAGTCAAAAGTTGAAGAATTTTTCCATGTTTACGAGATGAAGTTGATGCGTGATGGGTTTTTCAAACTTACGTAATTCGTCGGACTAATATGCAAATGTTTCGCATTTCGCAAGAAAAGATCGCCTTGATATACAGTTTCGTTGTACGTAGAATTACGATGGTTGTTTTTGTTGCAGGAGGAGATGGAACATATCATCTCAAAGTGTTGGTCCCCGGAGTGGCAGCGGGCGCCATCATTGGCAAAGGCGGCGAGACCATCGCCCAGTTGCAAAAGGACACAGGAGCCAGAGTCAAAATGTCAAAGTCACACGATTTTTATCCAGGTACAGCACGACAAACATCGCCGCATTGGATCTGCAACAAAAAACATCCGACATTCAAAATCAATATAGATCATCTGCGCAAACTCCGATTAAACAAATTATTGTAATACTAATGCCGAGCAGTTAATTAACGTTGCATCAGAATAATCATGTTCTTTGTATATTGATTGGCGATTTCATTCGACAAAATAGTTACATAAGCAGGAAAAATGTTTTATCTCGAGATGATATGCGTGTTGATGCAAGGCGGTCTATTTTTGATTGATCCTTTTTTGCTCTATCAACTATTTTTCCTTATTTTTTTTTTTTTTTTTTCGTTTTTAATGTCAATCCAATGCAACCGCCTTTCTGGCGACGCCGTGTTTTGATTTCGCATTTTCAATTGTCGTTGAACTTTAAAATCAGAGTTGTGTCATTGCGTTATGTAAATAAATTGTATAATGTGTTTTGTTTGAAGCTACGCGTGCACTCTCTCGTCTTGATTTTATTTTCATATGAAAAATGTGTATCTTCTGGTTCTTTCAGGAACTACTGAGAGGGTATGTTTGATAACTGGTAGCGTTGATGCCATTATGGCCGTTATGGACTTCATTATGGAGAAAATAAAGGAGAAGCCGGATCTCACGTCGAAAACTACGGTTGATTTTGATTCTGGCAAAGCTACAGCTGAGAGGGATAAGCAGGTAACTTGAATCAAAACAACAAACGAACAAAGAAAATTATTTTTAAAATAATTGGAAATTATTTAATGTTCAGTTGAAAAAGAAAAACAATTTGAAAACATTTCCGTTCTTTGGAAAAAAAGGTATAAAGAATGAATTTGTAATAGAGATTGGAAGATGAAACGAAGATAATATCGTTGTCATTGATTATTTATGTTAGCCAAGTTGTCTATCATGTAATACAATACAAATCGCGCAGAGATACGAGAGTTTCCTTAACAATATTACTTCCTACTTATATTCTATTCACTGCATATTGAACGTTTTTCATGAAGTAAGATAAAATTGAGTACACCTTTAACTGCTAAGAATCGTAAAGCCAACTTTACTATTAGTTATATTTAGCTTCAAAATATAAGCGGTTCTCTCTTGTTTATAAATTTGAGATCAAAACAACTTTAATTTCAATCAAAAAAAAAACATCCAAACGACAAATCTGATTGTGAACAATATTCAAACGATTTTTGAATTTTTTAAACGACAACATAAACAATTTTTTCCAAAACTTTGACAAGGAACGATTTAAAACTTTATAATAAAAAATAGTTCAATGAAATATTGAAAATTACTATGAACGAACGGACAAAAGATTTGAAACCATATTGATTTTATTGTTTCAAATCATTTCGGTGATTTATGGTTTGGAATTGTTTGCAAGCTTTGTCCGTAAAGTCCAGATACACGTATAATGCCTTCATTTAAATTGTATTGCGATAACTCAAGGAAAATTAAATATAGACAGCAGTTTTGCTTGTTAGCAATGACCTAGTTGAATATTGCTTGTACGGCCGATGATTTGAAATATGCGCAACGTTGGCAAAGCTAGGCGAGCGATTACAAAAAAAGTTCCGATCCTTCATCCTGCAATTGAAGCTACAAGAATTTTCAGAACAGTTGCATTAGTCGCGATATGATCTCATTGAGGGGCAGCAAAGCGCGAGCTTTTTACAACGCCCAGTGTGATAAATTATGAAAATGGGTTTTTCAAAACAATATGGGTGTTAATTATGTAGAGCGTTCGGTCGATCAAGATATCCAATCAATTATAACAAAACTGAATTGTGCCGATTAATTATTATTTATCGTGTGTTTATACAAGAATGCACATTAGTAATCAAGCTGCATTTACAAGTGCACTTGATTCAACAATGTTCATGTTTTCAACAGCTTTGAATAAATAGAATTCACTAACGTATATTTTGAACCAAATACAAAATTAAAGCGTAGGTTTCATATTAAATTTTCAATCCTTCGGTTCGAGTTGAAAAAAAACAGTGTGTTCAAACATTGATTTAATTTTAATTTGTTTGAAAATAAAATAGAGATTGATATTTTTATTTGTTTCCTAGGTGAAAATACTAGTGCCAAACAGCACAGCTGGAATGATAATAGGCAAGGCCGGGAATTACATAAAACAAATCAAAGAAGAGTCAGGCTCGTACGTGCAAATTAGTCAAAAAGCGAAGGACCTGACGTTGCAGGAACGATGCATAACTGTAATCGGGGAGAAGGAAAATAATCGGAATGCCTTGCTAATGATTTTGGCGAAAGTCGCTGATGACCCGCAGAGCGGCACGTGCTTGAACGTAAGCTATGCCGACGTCAGCGGTCCGGTCGCAAACTACAACCCGACCGGCAGTCCGTACGCACAGCCACCACCCACAAGCACTCCCACGTTTCCTTCCACCGCTGGTCTCAATACAGGTGAGAATGATACGCATATTTCTTCACGCATTCTTCATTAGTCACATCACAACGGTTTATTTAAACGTCGTACTAATTTTTGCGTCATCCACCGAGTATCAATTCAAGGCTACTTGAGCACGGCAATGATTTTGTTCTCATTATTTTCTTCTTTCAAACTTAATTTAACAATTGAAAACATTTTTGCTAAGAAAGTCAAAGCAATAATTGAAACAAATTGAATACAATTGTTAAATGAATTAGGTTGGTTGATCGAAAGGTGTGATTCTCTTTTGGGTTTGCAAATAAACAATAAAAGAGGACAATGACGGAGTTTAAAATTGAGTTGTGACGTGAATAAGAATGCAGGCTCGAAACAAACGCGTTGCATGTTCAATGTCTTTGGTAATGCAGATTCGTGTGACTGCCAAAAGTAATTATCAGCCCCAGCTGTTCCTTATTTGTACAGCCAATTCATCCGACAATTCTGCACAACTGTCAAGCGATCCAGCGTGTATGATTTCGCATTGAGTTTCGTGCTGCACTGGCCCGAGCCAACGATTCTATTAATAATGAAATCGTACGCGCGGATTTCTTTCTTTTCCATTTTTTTCCTCTCTTTTTTCCCCCCTTCTTTTTTTTCTATACAATCGTGACAAAAGTAGCGAATAGGCGCGTGCGTTAATTGAATTCATCTCGAAGTAAAAGCTGGATGTATATTTAGCTCGGTTTCATTTCTACGTAATTGGTGTCATGGATGAAATTAAATTCCACTGATAAATTACATAACTGCACCGAAACAACCAATCTAATGAGCCATTTGCCATTGGTTCAATCGCGATCTTTTGATTCTCTCATCTATTCAAGAACAATTTTTGCTATTTCGTCGTCAATCAATTTTTCAAACGGCTCCTAAGCTTCACAGAATATCGCTTTTTGCATACCAAATGTGTTCCGTTTTTTTTATTCACGTCCGGTGCAACGAGCAGCAGGCGATAAAATTCTTCTCATTCTACATTTTTCATATAGCCACGCGGCTCTTCTCACACGATATACAAATAGTTTGACAATCCGGCGTGACATCATTGAGCATCTATTTTTATCCAAACATATCAAATTCAAAATATTTGAAGCACGCGATTTGACGTTTTTGATTTATCAATCGTTACAATTTTTTGCATATTTCAATGAACAATAATTCTTATTAGCATCAGTCTCGCGCACTTGAAATAAAACGTTTGTTCGCGCTCGTAAACTCAATTGCCATTCATTCCCTCCCACCAGGTCGACACATTTCTTTTTATGCGCGACAATTTTACCTCCCCCTAGATTTATCTTGAACTAATCATCATTTTATATGTTGTTGCACTGAAATCCTATTTATTGGAACACAAAGGTGTGATGCACGCGACCTGAAATGGTTTGTTTCGATTGGAGAATTGGATTTGGTGTGAAGCAATAAATAGGATTTGAAGTGCAAGAAAGCGAAAAGCTCTTTTCTAACCAAAGCTCTAACTAATGACTCTTGTCTCCACTATCGCTAACAGCCGGAACACTTGCAGTGAGCTTGCTGAACGGCACGGGTTTGAATCTGAACTTGAACTTGGGCGCGGCGATTACGACGGGGACCGCACCGGTGACGACGCAGTTGTTGGAGCACATCAAGCTGCACCTGCGCACCACCGGGTTCAGCGAGCCTGCGGCCGCGGAGATTCTCGCGGCGATCGCGACCCTGGTGAAGTACAACATCCTCGGGATGGGGATCGGGCTGCCATCTAGCGTGAGTTACCTGACGAATCCAATGGAGACCGCCGCGACGACGGCGAACGGGTCGAACAATAACGGGGGCGTGTTCGGTCCGATTGGGACCGTGTCGACGCTCGGCTCGACCTCGCCGACACCGCGCAGCACCCTGGACCGATACGAGCCGTTCGATCCGTTTCGCCAGAACAACACCGCGGCGGCAGCCGCGGCTGCCGCTGCCAGCGCCATCCACCTGAACAACAACTCGTTCGGCCTGGGCACGAATCAATTATCACTCGTAAGTAAGAGCCCTACTCAGGTAGACGCCAACAACAAGGAAACCAAGAAAGTAGATATAGAAATTGCAGAGGTTATAGTGGGAGCCATACTGGGACCCGGCGGCCGCGCCCTCATTGAGATTCAGCACTTGAGTGGCGCCAACATTCAGATCTCTAAGAAGGGTATGTTCGCCCCCGGTACCAGGAACCGCATCGTGACTATCACGGGTTCTTCCAATGCTATCGGCACTGCTCAATACCTGATCGAGCAGCGAATCAGCGAGGAGGAGGCGAAGCGAGCGCGCCACAATGCCATCGCCGGCATCATCCATTGAGATCACACGACCCCGCTAACCGCGGCTCTTCATTCGTCCGACCTACCACCACCCTTCTGTTTGCTCCACGTTTCCGCATAGCCATCTTGCTTATCACCCCAGAATCCCCCGTCTCCTCTCTCTCTCTCTCTCTTTCTCGATCCCGGCCCGTTTGAATTGTTGTCTCTGGCGCTTGCATCGCATCACCATTCATGCATCCACCCCATCATGCCTCGTTAATAACTTTGAATTATACTTTTTAAGCGTTTACTCTATAATTAATCACGCGTTATATAAATTATATATATAATATATATATATATATATATATGACTACTACGATTGTTCTGTGATACACCACGTTACGGGGCTTTATCACACTGACACGCGCGTGCGCGCGCGCATCGCCGCAATTGTCTGTTCAGAGGCGCATGCGCACGCGCGTTCATCTCACACAAACACTCACACAAAAAAAAGAAAGAAAGAATGACACACCACACATACACACTCATCGTTATAATTGAACGTGCAATCCACGATTATATACATACACCTAACAAGATAGAAAATTAATGAAGAGACGTAACACGGACAAATGAAAAGGAAATAACACGTTAATGCGCGTTCAACCATTCTCTCAAGAGCCACAATATACTGTTTTCTAGTTGTAACGGTATCTAGGGTACGAACAGTTTATTAATTACCATTAGCACCAGTCAGAGGTCCGCGAGAAACGGGGCAGATGTAACGCTGCGAGTGCAAAACCCCTTCGTTGTTATTGTCGGCCGGGCGTTCTAGCGCAGGACGTCCCGACGTGGCACAAGCTTTGGAACGTCCTGCGCGCCAAACGCACACTGCGAAGCGACCGGTTTGAACCAAAGATTTGTGACGCCGGCCCGTCGCCGACCTCGCTTTGCACCGGTCGACACCCGATGCGTGCCCGGATTTGCTGCACCGCCACAACCAACCCCCTCCCTCCCCTCCCCAACTCTCAGTGCATGCTAGTTACTTGTTGACGCATTGTTTACGCTTCATTTTTATTATAACTTAGTTAATTTTTTCCTCTCTCTCTTCTTGATTGTTTAGCCAATTGTATAAATACAGCCCAACGTCGGTCTTCTGACGCTCTTGTTTTACTTTTACTATGAAATAGTCTTTAATCAATTTATTTCTTCACCGACTGTATTTTTTCTTCTTGCTTTTGTAAATTGTAAATGTTATGCAATCTGATTTTTACACCTTCTTTCACTTTTGTTTGAAACCCCTTCGGCCGACGCTGCGGCAACGTCGTGCAATATCTGATATGTAGTTTATTATCTGACTTGTTGATCAGACACTTGTTAATAATGGACATTTGTTAATAATGACATTTGTTAATTCTATTGATGTACGTTGTCACATTGGGTGCAGCAAACTCGTACGCGCAATCAAATCCTTTCTGTGAGTGATCTTATTTTTTTCTCTTCCCGATTAATACATTGACGAATATAGAATGTTATATTCTAACAAGGCAGATTATATTTTTTACCCTTTGTTTCTCTGTACGATAAATTTTAAACATAAAGGAAAAAACCAAAAACTTTTTTCAGTGTCGCGATCGTGCATTTTACACACTTAATTCGGACAAATTTTTTTCTCGATGGTTCTAAATACATAGAAACGTTACAAAACTAAGACAGTTTGAACAGTCATGATATAGGAGAGATAAACAAAAACAAATGGATTTTAAAAAATGGATATAACGCGAGAGGTAGATAGATTTGAGAAAAAACTCAGAGAAAGAGAGTTTATGCGGAAGAAAAGATATATATATTATATTGAAACAAAAAAAAAATTTCAGTCGCGAATTAGATGACTGAAGGCGCTGGCTCACCAATCTTTATTATATTGACTTGTATATTTATAAATATAATGTGAGAAAAATTTACGAACAAGGGAAAGAAAACAAAGTTAATATATATGGGATAAAGAAACAATGATGACTGGATGAATTGAAACAAACTAGATATCAAATCGCGCGGGATATTAATTGCAGAGAGGGAGATACAAATCTATACAAAAAAGATGAAAGAAACGCAGAGATGATTTTATGTTACGACGCGAGACACAACTCGTGCATGTTTCCTTTTTTTGCGCATATGTATAACATATTCGACCGAAATATAGTATACATATTTATATATACAAGATATATACAAAAATATATATAAATAAAATATAAGAGATGAAATAATAAATATAAATAAATAATACAACAAAAAATGATATTATATATAAATATTGTTGATGACAAAAGAAATATTGCGTCCGCGAGGATAAACTTGAGAAGGGCTAAGCAACGGACAGTCGCGCGAATAGTGTTAATAAGTTGAATGTGAAACGTAAAGAGGGCAAGAGAGGCGCCACAAGTGATTCGCACTGTTCAACGTTTGTTATGAATTGTTGAAAGGTCCTCGTAGGACAGGCCTCGTATAGTCACACTTGTTGAGCGAACAAAACTCAAAATATTAAATCAACATCCATTGACAATTTCACTTCACCGATATCAGCTCGACGACTGATTCCATAAGGTCATTTCAGCAACTCTGTTAGTTGACTAGCTTATCACTTGTGCGGTCGATTTTGTAAAACGATTTGAAAAACAAACAAACAAAGAAGTGTGTCAACGTTTTCGCCATTGGGTACCCCAAATATACGTACCATCAAAGCAGAGTTTAAAGAAAAGAAACAAGATAAACAAAAATCAGAATACTAGAAAAAAAAACATCGTAGTTTAAACAAATGTCGATAGGTTTAGGTAGGCCGAGCATGGAAGTCTCTAGCGACGTTTAAAAAAAATGCGACATCATCACTAGGACCGATCGGCCTTTTTTCGAGCACAATTCGTGAAAAGACCATCGTAGTTTCTTCTCATACTAATACTCCGTACCTCTGTATTCTTCCATCGTTCGTAGCACGGGATGATAAAAAGATTATATAAAATTAAGCCGTTTGTTTGCTCCGATCTTCTCTTCGATGTACCGTTAACTCTTTCACCGGTAGTTCACGTGATACTAGTTTTGATCGACACGAAGTTCGCATAATTGATACGACCGCTTGGCCCGTTTTTTCGCGTGAGCAGCGCTAGTCAGGCCAGCATACATTCCAGGATCTGTCGAGGTTCGCCTGCGAGTTTCGTCCTTCACACCCCACCCACTCGTGCGACAGCAAATTTTTGCCGGTCGGTATCTGCGATTCTGCGTAATTTATTTATCTCTCTTCAAACTAATCATTCAATTGTAAATAAGAAAAACAAAAAACAAAAATACAACGCGTAGCTCGTTGTCCTTGTCTGTCAAAATCAAAGCTCTGCTCCTTCTTCCGCCAGCATTTATTGTAAATAATCGCCATCCGAATCATTTGCCTCGCGAAACAATCAAAAAACTTTTGGAATCTCAAATGCCGACCCCCACCCTAAGTACAGCCCCGTGCAGATGGCGCCACCAAGCAACCTGGCTGCTCACGCTCAGTTCGCGGGCGGTCGTGCGATAATCGTTTGTATGCACGATTTTTGCAACAGCACAAAAAATCGACGATTCGAACGATAAACGACATCTGGTGAACTAAGTTGTATGACAAAAAAAATATAATAAAATAATGGGGGAAAAACATGAAACAATAAATAATTAAATAGATAAATGGTAGTCTCTTTAAAAACTCGTATTATGATCATCGCAGGTTCGACGAGTTAGTCAATATAGAAATAAATGAGGAATAAAAAAAAATTAAACAAATAATGGAGACGGTGAATGAATTGTCATTCATTGTGAACACATTATATAAAAGTATATATATAAAATACAAGATATATTAATATGAAAATGGATATAAATATATATAGAAGAGAGAATTATATAAACGTGAAAACAAATTTCATTAAATGGAACTATAGGTAGGAGAAAGAGGGGGGGGGGTAACTTGGCCGGTTGGGCGTTTTGTCTCGATGACGATTTGTAGGATTCAGGGAACCGTAGGAATTGCTTCGGCTAGCCTCGAAAACAAAAACCTAAACGTAAACCTATACGTGATAATGAAAATCAAGGGGGGAGCTTCATTGCGAGAGGCAGTTGAAAAAAGAGAGGGGGAAGTAAACATTTTTTCGACGCGCCACCTACGATCTTTGGCGCGTCCTCAAACTTGGCTGTGTGTGCTAGGCTAGAGTTCATGTTCCATCATTCAGTATCCATCGACTGGTCATAAAAAAACCATCACCATCTGCGTCTTTATATACATATGTATATATTTGTGTTGATCAATTTTGCGCGCGCGTCCACGCTCCACGGATCTGTAAATAATATACGTTTAATCAAAGTTCGTCGTTGTTTCCGCAAGTCAATCGGACTCGAGTGCGAAGGTCTCATCGCGGGTTTAAAATTCGTCATGGGATGAAAAGAAAATCAGACCGATAGGGCTTTTTATACGAAAAAAATGATCAAAAAGAAACAAAAAAAGTAAATAGATAAATTGCGAAGCACAATGTGTTCAGTCGGATTGAATTAGAATTTGACCGGTCAATTATTGTACGATTGCTCGTGTTCTCAACCTTGATTGAAAATCTTGAGATGACGATTGGTGCCATATTGACCGCTTTCCTCTCTCGGTTTCTTTATGATCGAGCTGTTTGCTCGGGAGTTTTCTGTTTTGATGGTTGTGATGATCGAGGGTCCTACGAAACTGATAACAAAAAAAAAAAATAAAAAAGAAACAGTCGCAAAACGAATCTATCAAATCGGTACATTAGATAACATATAGATCAAATCGAAAATAGCAAAACAACCGAGATCACGCTCACTGTTTTCCTACAAAATAGTTTGAACATCCTTTTTTTGAAGCAGCGCCACCTGGCGCAACTTTTTAAAACTAGCGATTTTAGGTAAACTCCAGGCTGAATTTCGTGACGTTTTGAAAAGTAAAAAATGGTGCTAAGGGGCAAAATTCGAGATGATACAACTTTCTCGCGATGCCATAAACGAACGTTATCCGTCGGTCTTCCGGCAGAGGTCGCGTCGATCACGAGCGTGCGTCATTACACGCGAACTTTCACATTTTCCATGGGGTCAAACGAATTTTATCACGTAGATGATTTCTAATTGACTAAGTGTTAGAGAGATTAAACAAAAATTGAAATTAAAGTTAACCAGATGAGAGCAAATATAAGGGGGGAGGGGGCAACGATGAAAGGTCACAAAGTAATATATTATTGATGGACAATATGTGCAGATATAAAATAGGAATATTCCTGAAGAGCGAAAAACCGAAGAGAGGTCGTTTTAAGGTTCACTGTCGGGTGCACAATCGTCGTTTTTAGGGGGAAATTCGAAAGGTAGGGGAAAGTGTTCTCTTTTTTTAAAAAGAAAATTTATTTAAGATTAAAAAAAAAAAGAACCGAATTGGTGTTAATTACATTTCAAAAGTACTTGTAGGATATTGGGATGGAAAATTCGTACGTCTAGCAGAGGGCGCTGTTTGAAATTCAAAATTGTCCATTACATGTCACTCACAAATGTTGATTTCGTCATTAAGAAAATCGCAAAACAGAGCAACCGTCTGTTTCATGTTTCTTTCATTTCCCGAAGTGCCAAAAGAAAACAAAATAGCATGACAGCAGCGCCACCTCTGGTAGACGACGCGAAAAAGTCAGCGGACAAAAATTCGTAAAGGTTCATTATATGAATATTTTAAAACAGAAGTGAGAGCTAAGCTTAGATTGTTAATGCGGTTCAATATTTTGGGTAAGACATTATAATTGTAAAAGAGGAAACGAGGAAAGAAAAAAGAACATTGCTAGACACGAATTTAAAAACAAAACTAATGGAGTCTAAAATCCAAACGAGGTGGTCATCATTGTTGATGTAGAATTTAGCTTTTATTAGCAGCTCGGGGGTGTAGGAAAAAGAATAAAAAATGATAAAAAAAGAAACCAAGATTTAAGATTTAAACGTAATGAAAAGTGAAGATTGAAGTACCTTGTTGAATATAAGTAGTTTAATTGTTAAATATCGAACTAAGAAAGGTAAATGAATAAAAAAAAAAGTTAGAACTGCGGTTTGTCATCTTGTGACCGAGGGTGTACTCTCGTACAACCAGGTGTTGTGCGAGGGTTCACACGTGTGTGTGCGTGACCTTGACAAAAATGAGCGTCCTCGTGCCATGGACTTCGAGTCGGGACATTACTGCAATTCGACCTCTAGGGCCTGGGGCGCCATCTTTCTAGCCCAGGTCTAAATCTAGTTAGTCAAATTTCGCATGTTTTTGTCAAGGTGCGAAGAAAAAAAAACTATAGGGCTATAAGCATAAGTGTGCGCGGAACGTTTAGTGCTTCGTACGGTCATTCGGTGTGGCGCTTGCGTCGGTTTTAGTGCAGCATGCATCCCTCACGAATGCCATTGAATTATATAGAGGTTTCTCTAGCTTTTTGTCAAAGCGAAGGACCCACTTCCACATCGATTAACTTTCTGTTTGTTTTTATTTTATATATATTTTTTTTCGTTGTTTCTGTAAATCATATACACACGCAAATTAATGAATAACGACAACAATAAATATAATAGAAATGAAATAAAAGAACGCAGCTGGCTGCAAACGGTGGAACGAGATAGAACAATTCTATTTTGTTGGTTCGCTTTTCCTTTTCCCTGTATGAGAAAATACAATGCAAGTTGTACATTCGTTTTTTTCTATTTTATTTTCTTTCGTCCATTGTTTCTCAATGAGTTCATGAATTCGTCACTGGTGGAGTACTGTCGAGTATTGTACCGTACATTCCTTTGGCTATAAAGTAAGATAAGGAAGCCCGTGAAGTTCGCGTATCTTCAATTGTTTCGTCGGAATTTGTTGTTTTCACGCCTGATATAGGGGGATACGCAAACATATATCAACGCGCATCTTATTTTTGTATGAAATAATAGAAAAACAAACAAATGAAAAAACTACACACATGAGTCAGAACACACACTACACAGGCCACAGATTAACTGTTGGCGTCGCAGGTGGCGCCACTTGCCACCCGGACAGGGCCCAGTGATAAAAAATTGTAAACAAATGAAACAAAAGAAAGGGAAAAGAAACACTTTATGATTAAGTTTTCACTTGTTTCGACCGAATTCATGCGCAGATTGTAGAACGCGGCGTTGACCGCCAGGCGGCGCCAGTGTCGCGGTCACGAGCTTGGAACATTTTCCCCTTGGTTATACCGTGGTTTTATCTTTTTTCTCTCTTGATCATTGAGTTTCGCGCTCGTTGTTGTTTAAATGTCAAAGCAAAGTGAAAAATTAAAAAAAAGGGAAAAATGTTTGAAATTGCTCCATACCTGAAGGATAAATCTGTTCGAAGTTTAGGAAAAGCTTTAAAAACGAAACGAAACAAAAATCTATCGCTCTATGGACAAAAAGAAAAAGATTGAAAGAAATGGAAAGATAGACGAATTATTGAGATGAACAGTTGTTTCTGGCGTTTCTCATTAAAGCTCGCAGAATATATTAACGCATGCTAATTAAACAAAACAAAAAGATAAAAAAAAAAATCTTTGCATCGCACGGCCGATAGACGTATATAACATATAGATGTACATATATATAGACATATATATGTATGTATATATATAAAGAAAAGATACAGATGATGAAAAAAATCATATTATAAGTAAATATATAGATATGACTGGATATATGAATATATATATATTTATTTATTTGTTTATTTGATAGAGTTCCATCCTTGAAAGCATCTAGTGTAATTAATATTGAAGATGATGAAAAATGATTGACGAGATAAAATGAAACTAAAGGGGGATGAAAATTTAAGACAAAAAAAGATATGATAATTAACGATTAATGAATTAAGTAAAAATGCGCGCTCGGTTCCACGAGCGTGTCGCAGTTGTTATCTCGATTGAATTGTATAATTAGTTATATATCTATTGCAGAGCATTTTTGAAAACGACTAAAATGCGATTCGACCGCACCACCACCTCTTTAACCACATTGATTTACATCCACGAATTGTTATACTTTCATCATCAAATTATTCCATTGAATGTTAAATAATTATAAATAAACATAATATATTAACTATTTTCATTCATAAAAAGCATCGTTACCTGTATGACAAGTGATCATAAGAGCATAATAAACAGTCGCTCATTAAATGCATTCTGTTGTTCTTCATTTCACGACCCGAACCACCCGCCATCCATCCATCTTCGCGTGAAAACCATCTCTCGACTTTTATTTTATTTCTTTTTTTGTTTTTCAATTTTTTTATTATGTACCAAGGCTCGTCTTTTCTATCCCGCATTCTGCGTTTTTTGTAAGTCACACCTTCCACCTAGAACCAAAAGGAAAAGACAATTGTAACTTTTGTAAATCTCTTTTGAGCTGTAAACGTTACTTTTTTCTCTCGTTTCTTTGAGAAGGACGTTTTTTTATATATTAATTTTTTGGAATCTTTTTTAAACAAATTATAATCATTGCTCACTGTAAATAGTATTTATAACTTGTATCCGGGGCTGGTTGCGAATTTGTGACTCCGTATGGTTTTTTCATTTCAACTTTTTTAGGTCGTCCTTTTGCGTTGACGTAAGACAAAAGAAAAATTATTTTTGTATGAGAGATGTATTTTTGAAATTCTAAAAAGGAGCGCAAATTACCACCGGCGCCGAACAATGTTCGATCGATATTCCATTTAACAAAAATTGTTGAACAAAAAAAGGGAGGCGACTCAGATTGTAATTTATAAGCGCGACGCAAAAACCGATTTCTTCAAACTCGTCCAAGTCGCTCATTTCGTGATGGAACTCTCGTTCACAAATCTCTTTGTCGAGTTTGAAGAAATTGGCCGCGATGCGACGGAAAATATATCTATACTATAAGTGTAATTTTAATTGTAAAACTTTGAAGCAATTGTAAATACAAGAGCTGATGACAAAACAAAAAAATATGATGAAGAAATTGTAAAATTTTCTATGACGGAAAATCTATTGTTATTTAGAAGATCTAGTCGATAAGTATTGACTCAATATATCAATTGTCCTTTTATTCTTAATCTCAAATTCGACTACTCGTTTATTTATTTTTGTATTATCGAATTATTATTGTTCAGAGACAGAGCGGGACGACAATTTCATCCGACGAAAAAGTTTAGCAGTTAAGTAAATCGATGATTCGCAGAGAGACTGACGACGAAATTTTAAACCGGATAAAATAAATGAAACAAACGAAAAAAAGAGTGAACTTTCGTTTCTGACGACAAAAATAAAAGTGATAGAAAACTTTAGCTGACTCGTAGTTATACAATTCAATAGTATCTTAGGCATAAAGAAATTTACTCTTGAAAACGTAGAAGATACTGAGTAAAAAACAGTAACAAAGTTTAATTGCTAATTATAAGTCAACCGGTCAAATTTGCTCTATGACAACTCATTTTACGAACGTTCAAGAATAAAATAAAACATAAGAAAACAAGAACAAAACAAAACAAAAATGGGGTCGCAATGTTGATTTTAATAATTAATCAGTTGTACGAAATTAAACTTTTACAATCTCTCCGTGATGATTTGTCGTAGCTAGTCAGTGTATTTATTTAATTTTTTTTTCTAATTCGTTGGTCTCGTCATGATGATTGTACTCCGTTTTATATGAGCATGAGTTATTTTTATGTGACCATCACCGAGACAGCATTACTTGCCAGAACTCAAATACAAGATACTGAAACTATTTTGACATCGAATTATTGATACCCCAGATTCGCACAAAAAGTGTACATAAATGAATCGATTTCAACTCTTTTTGTTATAATGTAAATTTCCATTTATTTCTTTTTATATTCCAATTTTGTTTTGTATAGAAAATGACATTCATCGACGCGTGTGATACATTTGGTTTTACCTTCTACAAGCATGGAACCCCGCCTTCACTTATAAAATATCTGCTACTATTATTACACATGGCAGTTTCGCATTCGCACGTATTTAACAAAACCATTCATAACGCCGGGATATGGAGTAATCGCTAAACCAAACTGGGCCACTGGAATAACGTCTTTACAAATTAACCTGATGGATTATTACTACAATTATTATCCTTACTCGTTATCATTAATTGCTATCGTTATTATCGTCACGTTACTCAGCAATAGTTTATAGAAAATACACGATGAATCGAAAAAACAAACAAAAGAAGCCTTTGACAGCTCAAAGCTTCGGCTCACTTTTAATCGTTATGATTTCTACCCTAGATTTATTTCCTTTGAATTACAACTAAACAATGAACTGATAGACAGTTACTGCACGATTGAAGTAAAAATTAAAACTTGGACAGTATAAATGTTTCTATAGATGGGGAGTCGTCGGTTTGAACTTGATGTTTGTGCGTTTACAATGTTTGAGCAATATTTATAGATATGTACAGCGATGAAAATGGTTATCAAAAATTGTTGGTCCATTGCGTATTTTTCGGTAGAGATAAAAAATCTTCTCGTATATAAAATATAAAACGACTTTGAGAGTTATTTTACAGGGCAATCAGAGAGGAAGCTTTGAGACTTTCAATGTACATTTTTACATTTTTAGTTTTTTGGGTTAAAAAATAGTCTTTTCAAACATTGTTTCACTCTACCGAAAAGTTATTACTTTTATCGATTACGGCATAAACTTTCCGATGACACTCCATTCGTTTTTTTCTTTCTTTACGATATAAAAAATTTATAAACAATTGAAACAGTATTTCAAATGAAAATGTGAAATCATCGTGTATCAAATCTCGCTCGCAAAAACATTTGTATAAATGTCGCCAACGTTTTCCCTCTTTCTCTCTATAAAAAGTACAAAAGCTCATTATTTTCATGATCGATGTTTAGTTATTGCTCTGAAAATTGGTTTTTGTACTTTTCATTCAATTCCCTCTTTATTATTATAGTGTAAATTGAGCAGTGCGGCAAAAACAAAATTTGTCACTGCCTCTCTCTCTCTCTTTCTCTCGTTCCGTTAAACTTTCTCAAAAAATATAATCAAAGCTCAACGGCCATCGTTGATTAGTATAAAACCTTTGATGACAAAAATAAGATAACAGCTGATAAATAAAATGATCTATACAAAAACAAAAATCAAGTATTTGCTCCCATTCATTATCTACAATTTCTAGCGGTATTAATCAAAATAAGAAAGCGTACAAAAATCAAGCGTAGGAAGGAATGACAAAAGTTCATCATCATCAACCCAAAAATCGAAGCTTCGAATAGTGGGATGAAAAGTTGAAGACAAAAAAATCACAAAATGAACATTGCTCATTTGGACCCGGCGTGATGAAACGCGGCCTGATCATCTTGTCGTTGTGATTATTGCAAGTTTTCAAAATAAGGTTTCACGATACATCTTTTAATAATTCCAAAAGTTTCTATAATAATATAATTATGATTGTTTGAATTTAAACAATTTAACTGCAATATAAACTTGTTTTTCCAATAAAAGATTTATTAAATTGAAAAGAAACAGCCCCATGAAACTTTGATAATAATCCAAACAAATTAAATTAAGTTCGTGAGATGAACAGTCGAGATCTTAAAGTTGGCATTATAATTGAAGTAGAATTTATTTGTGGAAGAATCAACGATGAAAAGAAAAAAAGATGTTTTTATATTGTGAAACCTGATTGCACATTGAACGTTTCATTTATAAATAGAAGCATCTTTATCGTGAGCCTCTTAACTTGTAACTCCAATTTCGTGCATCATTTTCCAGCATACTTTTCAATGCACCTTAATACATTGTGATCACTGTCAAAAAGTTGCATTGGGCTAATAACAATTTTTCCATCAAATATTGAAACCAATTTCAGTCAAGCAAAAAATCAACTTCACTTCAACGAAATGTCAATTTCTTATTCTTGCAAAACTATTTCAAATATTATTGTGTATATGAAACTGTAATCTCACTCTATAAAATCCAAATCGACAAACTTTTTGAATTGTAAATTGTTACTATAACAATTGGCAAGTTTCGTCTTGGAAACAGTAGTTTGCAAAAAAATCAGGTTTTTATAGAGAGAGAAACATTTTCACATGCAAAGTACAAAAAAAAAAAAATAGTAATAATGAAAGTAAACTTTGTTGATGGTCGTGAAACCTTAATGGTGGGTAATTTTTAATTTTAGATAGCGAATCGCATGCAACTTTGAATCGTCGAATCGCAATAATAAATGAGATGAGACAAGTTGCGGGCCTTGTTTGGTCACGCGCGCGGGACCCGGACCACCTCTCTTGTTCTTCCATCGTGATTAGAAGAGAAAGAGGGTGGTCTGCCTTGCTTGCTACTTAGTCGCCTCGGGAGGACAGTCGGGCTGATTGTTGGGGTGAGCTGCGGTGAAAGCAGGATGATTCTCCAGGTGACGGTCCACTCGGAGGATCGTCGGGAATGGTCTCAAATCAACGTGAAACCTTCGGGCGTTGAAGATTTGCGGCACAAGACAACAGTCCGCCAACGTGATCTCGTCCCCGACGCAATACTTGCCGGCGCTTGACGACAATAATTTTTCCACCGCTAAAACAGTACGTTTTGATTTTCTTCATTAGTCAACAATTACAACTTCCAACGAAACAAATTTGTCCCTTTTTTAAAACTATAGCATTATCATTTTTTTTCTAATTTTTAATTCAAAATTAAAATAAAATATTTTTAAAAAATAAAGTAGTTTAGTTACCAAGACGACAAATTAGTCTTCCATGAATTCTTCGTAAACATTAAAAAAAAGAATTTACATTGCAAATTTTATTTATTCAATCATGAATTTGAATAAGCTTGAAAAAAAAAATTGTTTATCCAATTGTAGAAATAGTGCTTATAAAAAATACAGTATTGGTTGCATTTTTTATATACCCAGTTACTACAAAATGTTTATATATTATTAATAATTTAAAATTTGAGGGGATAAATTTGTCCTAAGTCGCCTGGTAATTCTTGAGGTATAGATTTGCTGGTACTTCAGGTGTTAAAAATTCATTTCATAACAAAAGAAAAAACGAATTATAGAGTGAATAATAAAGAAATCGAATCATTTCTGTGAAATAATAATTAAAATTTGCGAATTGAAATCTGTTGCAGATGTTGTGTTGACAAATAATACCTGTAAAGCCTCTGGTGATCCAATGCTGTGCCCATTCCTTCTTACGTTCTTCTCCTACGTAAATTAGTACAACTAAATTCTGTAAAGGCTGAATGCCACTGGCAATAACTTCACATATCTCACGTACTCTGGCTCGTTTCACCGGGTCAGCCGGCATTAACGGCCGGTGCGGTCTTGTTTCTTCCAGATATTGTAATATGTTCAACTGTGCAATGAAAAATAAAGATGCGTCAATATATTTTTTACTTTTGTATTTGCATTGTTCAACCATGAGTGTTAATTTGTGTCTCTGATGTTCAATTGTATACAATAACATTTATTTACTTATCGCTAAGTGTACGTTACATTTTTCTGTTGGTTAATTAATTATTATGAATAAACAATAACGTGATCAATAATTCAACCGTGTTGTGTCAAATTATTTGATTGTTATCAAGAAACAATTTACATACAAAATATTTCATTACTGATTTCTTGTTGTTTACTTTTTCCCTTTGTGTTTGTTTTTGTTATACAAATTATAAATACTTACGGACTCGATGAGAGTGTGATTATCAATATGGAGTGCTGGAACCTGCTCCATCGGATTAATTTCACGAAATTCATTGCTATGTTGTTCTCCTCCACTTTTGACCAAGCTTATTGGTTTTATATCATATGGAATTTCTTTTAAATTCAGAGCTGAAATTTCACAATACAAAAATATGAAATTGGATTCTTTTAAACATTGATTTGTTAATTCGTTTGTAAACGAAAAAGTGTAGGGTTTTTTTTACCAATTCGCACTCTCCAGGAACAAGAACTCCGCCAATAAGAATAGAGAACAGGCTAAAAACAAATATTTTAATAAATTGTTATTTTCAATTTAGTGTTATTTTAATAATACTTGATTATATTTGAATTATATTTTTTTTATGGTTTTTTTGTTTTTCCACAGGTAAGTAAACTTATGCCAAATCTTTTTATTGCGATTTAAAAGCTGATAAATATGAATCTAATTAAAGAACTTGATATGAGAATATAAATTCCAGAAAATTTCCACTCTCGAGATGCTGTTTTGTCAAACAAGGACGATGGAATAAAATTTAATGTTTCAACTTAAAAAATGTGGCAAAACTAAAAACGATGAATTTTAATAACAAATTAACAATCGAATTGTGATAAAAAACAAATATTAAAATAAAAAATAATACTTATTTTTTTAAAAGAAAAAAAATTATAATTCCATGGGTGTAAAAATATAGTATCGGCACAAAATTCAATTTGAAAAAATATTAAAAATGATGAAAAATAAACTGATGAAATGTAGGGAAAGGTGAAAGCAAAATGAAGAAACAAAACAAAGGTTTCGAAAAATGGCAAGGGTAGTAAATTTGGAGTGAAAGCGACCCTATGCGGCGACGAGGATGGAGCGATTCGGCGCCGGCGATGACTTTTCAACGCGAATCGTCGCAACTCACCTTCCCCATGACGGACATGTCGCCGCTCGTGTTGTGCAACGGACGGAAACAGTTATAGGACAAGGAGTCGCTCGGCTGTTTGCGACTTTGTGCGTGGCGAAAATACGATTGATACTTTGGAGCAAGATCTGCGACCGACCGTCAACGCGCGAAATGCATGCCACCGCTTCCCCCCTTATATTCGATTGCCCAACCTCCCTTCTCCGAAAAGGGTTTGGGGTGAAAATAACCAATCGCTGCTGACTTTACAATGGAATTATCAGTGGCGGATGAAACGATCCGAACCGAACCGAACAAGTTATCGAGTGTTGTTTTGCTATCAGTGACGGATCTTTCGGGTCACTTTTGAGATGGATGATAATACAATAATGAATCTTTTTCGTCCATAATAAAAATCTCTTTGAATTACAAATGATTTAAACAATAATTTTAAAGTCAAGTTACAAAATCTTCGTCAAAAAATCAACAATTAAGAAAATCACTTTAAATTGTTATTAAAAAAAAAGTCCTCACTTTTGTTGTTTAAAAATTAGTATGAATATTCAGTTTCGAATGATATAATCAATGACTTGAAAGTCAACTAGAAAACTATATTAAATTTGTAAAACCGATCGGAAAAAGATAAACACTTCACTTGTTTTCAATTGTTTTATTATTAATATAATCTCAAGCTGATAAATGTGATTCATCAATAGATGTCAACATTATAGAACACTATCCAGATCCAGGGCAATTTTGTTGTTTATAATTTGAAGCAATAATACAACACTATGGACTAAATAACGCATTAGCGATGAGATCTAAAGCTCCAAAACTTAATCCTCTAATAAATTGTAATAAGAGACCAAACAGTGTCATAGAAAAGAAGATAAATGGAACGAATAAAAATTTGAATGATAAGAAAAATAAATGCAACTGGAAACCATAGGTTTGCCTTCTTATAAAAATACTTCTAAAAGTATACAATTTATAAAAGGTTCCTCGTGCATGTGATAAGCTTATGTTTGTGCATCCTCAAAAATTATAAAATTGCATCGTTTCAACAATCCGCGCGTTGAATCGAAAGTTTACAGAAGAAGTTAATCAGTCTTATAAAGGGAGGAATAATTGTAATCAATAGAAACAGGGCGGACTTAATTCGCAGTTTTCTACTACTAAATCGTCGAGTCAAAGATTTCGAAAGCTCTTGTCACTTTCACAATTTGCGTGTTCACATTGTGATTAATTAATAATCATCTATAAAGCTTTTTTCGTACAATCTATTGCTGGTAATACTGCATTTTTGTTTTCTTTACAATAAGTACTTTCGTTTGATAAGTTGTGCACGCTTAAGGGACTTGCCGCTTAAATCACACCGATTGTTCAAAAATGTGTTCTTAAAAAAACAAAATCGTCACTATAAAACGAAGTTACCAAATAGTCCTCTACTAATCCTGATAATTTTGAAAATTACCAGTCAAACAAACTCATCAACCATCCAGGTTGCAACTACATAAACTTATGTAAAAGTATCAACAATCATTTAAAAACTAAATTACAATTCTGATCTCCCTCAAATAAGCATCTTGATTCTTGTCGCTTTCTTCTTCACACAAGAGGACTGTGTCCCAAACACTGCCACTCGGGTTCTCCGCACTCGCAGACCCTGCCAGCGTGTCGGACTTGAAAAACTGTGACGATTCGACGAGCGTCGTCAAACCGGCACGTGATATGCAAATCGTGGATGAGAAAAGTGTAAAACTGATTCCCCCAGCGTTGTCTGAGGTAGACCGACCGTGGGTCTTCTTTCAGCACATTCTCAATGGCTCTCTTTTCCTCCTCCGCTTTATCGTCTAGGATTTCGTTCATCTGAATCAATGCCCCCTCGTGGAAGACCACCGAGAGGGTCGAGGTCTGGGGCCTTGAGATCCAGTCAGGCACACGAACATCTGCGTGATTGTTCTCGATTCTCGTGTTGCAAACCTCGATGCTCGGAGTTGAAGCGGTGCTTGCACTCTCTGAGGCCACTCCGTATGGAATACGAGCTGCTGTCTGAATGTTTGGCACGGTTTGGGATGGGGTTAGACTTTGCGACTCGAATCCTTCTTCTCCGTCTGGAGCTTCACGAACGCCCATCCTCACAGGAGAATTGTCAAGTCTAAAAACAAAACAAAGCCGTATTAAAATCTATTTCAATTCTTTCTATTTCAATGTACTTTCGAAAAACGAATAAAAACCCATAATTAGGAAGCCATTTTAATTCCTTTAGACATGAAAAACTTTGTTCGAATCCCCAGAAATAACAAGTTACTGAAAAAGTTCAATGTTTTTCTGCAAATGTTCGATTTTGAATAATTTTTAATTTTATTACCTTGATGTCAAGGTCCGTCGATTGATTAGATCAACATCAGTGCCACAGACAGTACTCGGACCATCAGCTCCATCAAGCAACCTTGAACTTCTTGACAACGCATCTTCAGAGATTCCCTCGCCATCCAAACTGTCCAAACTATCTCCATTCACATCCGCTGTTCCTCCAAGTTCCTCGTCTCTGTCCTCCATCGCATCCATGATTCTCGATGAATCAAACTCCGGCGTTCCTCCAGCCTGGAACTCTTCCGCCTGGAGTCTCAAGGCCAGTTCCTCATCCCTAGAAACGTCCACGGAATTTCTGATCTGCAGTTCAGATAAATTCAAACTCGAAACACCCGAATCCACCGTGGAGTTGGAGAGATCAGAGTTGGGCAGGAATATCTCGGACGATTTCAGTCTCACATTATCCGGGGATTCGAGTTCGCTTCCGTCCGATTGGCGAATACGCAGTTTTTCTATGTGAAGAGGACTGTCATACTGCGGAATGTAGGGTTTGATGTCCAGCACCGGAGTTTGGTCTACCATGTCGACGCCCTCAAAATAGATAACATTTCGTTCGATTTTGGTGATTTTTACTAGACTGAGACCAATCGGACAAGGACGGTGGGGAGATCGTGTTGAAAAAACACCGGTTTTTGTGCCGTTCAACCTGGGGGGAGACACTTTAGCCCTGACATGAGTCGAATCGTTACGATGAAAATGAAAAAGGATCCTGGAAATAAAAAAAATTGAATTAAATTAATTTAATTAATAAATATAAGTACAAAACTATTAAATAAACTATTAAATATATTATTAAAGGGTTTCAACCCGTTAAATGAATAAATAATAAATAATAATAAAACATGAACAAATATTAATTAACAATAATCAAAACAGAAATTTTAACTTCAAAAAAATATGGCAGGTAAATGGAAGAAAGTACATAATGTTTTGACATATACCACATGTGTGAAAATTCGTGGAGTCCCTCAAGAGCATGTTCGGGATTGGTAAAAACAGTATTAAAAATGGTCACTTTTCCCGGAGCTTTTTCACAAATTCCCGGCTGCCTTGGGGTAGCCCTTTTGCTAGGAAACCAAGTCGAGATTACGCCGATTGGTTTAAACTTCAAACTGTCATCATCTGAGTTGTTGCTTGGACCTGCCTGGTCTTCAGAATTGACAAGAGGTGAACAAATCGACACGCCTTCGGAGCAGAGGCCTAAAAGTCTTTTTATATTGTCCACGTCCTTGTCGTAGATGTATTTCAAACTTTTTATCTGTTGCCTAAAAAAATGAAATTATTAGAATAAGGATCAAAGATTGTGACTGAATCATTTACTGTTTTTATGTTTATTTTTAATTAATTTGATATGAAATATAAGTTTGGCATTTGGATTGTTGTAATTTAAAAATGAATAATTGTTTGCTCTCCATGGTACTGTAGAAAAATACGAATTTGTGTTATAAAATAAACAGAGATTTTAGATTGAGGTTAAAAAGGACCTGCGAAGCGCTCTGAGATGTGATATACCTTGTTGTTAAAAAGTATTAACTTACCTTAAATTGTTTATCTCATTTCTCGCGGTGTTCAACTGACCGAGGAGATGTTTCGGGTCCAAATTTAAATTCTGACAGTTCTGCTCCATGTTGAAGTATGATTTTCGTGCATTTAATGACTGCACCGACTCGCTTGAAGATTGGCACTTGAGATTGCCAGTGGTTATCAACTCATAGACAATGTCACCCATTCACAAACAAATTCACAAATCGCACATTTTTAATTGTGATTTAAAAGAGAAAAGTTGAAAATAAACAACTAAGATAAATGTTAACCAAAATTCGAAGTCAAGAGAAAAAAAAAAATCTCATCGGTTTAATAAAAAATATAACGAATAAAAATAAAATTACGATTATGTAAATATTAAATTATTCTAAACCATTATTCATTCTATATAATAAATTATTTTTGAAGGATATGTTTTTTTCATTCATTCTAATGTTAAAATTTAAAAAATATTATGTGATATGACTTCTACATTCAAATTTTACCGCAAAAAAGTGCGTTTTAGTAATGACTAATTTATTGAATATTACGATTTTTATGAGTTCAATTTCAAGAAAAGTTGAAAAAATATTTTCAATTTAAAAATTGTAACTTGAAGAAATTGCTGAAATTAAAAATAAAAGGACAAGAATTCAAATTTCGCGCGCTGCTCGTCTATTGGTCGGCTACAAAAATAAACATGCGCAAGAGGGGAAACGTAAATGACGAGAGAGAAAAGGAGTGAAAATATATAATCATCTCGTACGACTGATACCTTTGTAAACATCTCTTCACTTTCAAAGTGTCCTTAGTCTTAATTTTGTAACCCTTCAATTCCAACCGCGAAGAAGTTTGTATAAAAAAAGGTTCAGAGTTTTTTGTGAGTGGTAATCAGAGAAGAGAATTGAATGCTCGTTAGGCAAATCACATCGTGCGAATTGTAAAACATCGCGAGTGGCGACCAAAACCTGCTTTCGAATGAAAAATGATGCGCATGGGATAAATCAGCAACGATGATGGCTTCGGCACAGGTTGACGAACTTCTATCGGGGCCTCTGGTCACCTGGGTGAGTAACATTCTCAACTTTAACCTTAATTTCTCATCTTTTATTGTTTTGTTTGTTTACTCATGTCATTGTTATCAACAATGTCAAACTTTTATTGATAAACAATGTCAACTTCTTGTTGATAAACGGTGGTATATTCACCAAAGTAATTAAAAAATTTAAAAAAAAATAAAATTTTTACATGTTGACGGTAAAAACTGACAGACATTTGGAAACTCCATTTTTTTAGTTTATCAGCTGTTTGGAAGATCCCTCCATTCTGACAAGTTACGATGACTTGGTGGACGGACAGCTATTGCACAACGTTTTTCTTCAAATGTAAGTACATTTTTTACTTCGAAAATGGTAAAACGGATTCTTGGAAAAATTAATCGATAAACAATATCGAAAATGTAGTTCAATTTTAATTTTGTTTTCAAAATATTAATCAGTGATCCAGAACCAATACACGATGGTGTTATACCAAGCGGAGGGAACGCAATACAAAGAACAAAAAATCTTAAGATTGTCGTGGACAACATGAAACAATTCTACGAGGAAGAACTTGGCCATGTGATTCTCAAATTACCAGACACAAAAAAATTAGGAACTGAACCGGAATCTCACATCGGGGAGATGAGCTTGTTGTTGTTACTTCTTCTGGGATGTGCTGTACAGTGTCCCAATAAAGAAAAATTCATCACCAAAATAAAAACCCTCAACGTTGATACACAACTTTCGATTGTTGATTGTATCAAAAAAGTAATTTCATATTTTTCAATACTTTTTTAATACTTTTATATTATTCGTTAATTGCCAATTTGAAAGTAAAATTGGTTTGTTTTAATTTTAGGTAACAGATTGTCAAGACATTGTCTTAACTCAAGATGCTATGGAAAGTGTTAGCATGGGAGGTTTGTTTACTGAGATCAAGAAAATTATCCAGGAGAAAAATTTATACAAAGAGGTAAGTCAGAAAATTTTTATCATTTTTGATAATGAGATTATAAAAAAATATATATTGAATTTTATACATGGTTTGTTAAATTTCATAGAAATGGAAAAATGTTGCTTCTTTGAATGAATCAGGCGATCAAACTGATTTGAATACAAGTGAAGAAAATAACAGCAAAATTAAGAGAAGCAAAGCGCGATCCGAGAGGGAAGACAATCATCATTTCGCAGTGGAATTGGCCGATTGGAAATCCAGAGTAAGAAAACAACGACAGGAACTGTAAGCATTTTCAACAATAATAAGATTTTAAACAGTCCTTTTTTTTTAGGGAAATTTCAATTTCCCTATTGCTTTCGCTATGGGCGGAGGATTCCCCCCCCCCCCCTACTTAATAGATCCAGAATTAAGTTATAGGAATATCTATATATATATTATAATATATATAATATATATATATATATATTATATATTATATTATATATTATAAACAATTCTATAATATATAATAATATAATATAATATATATATATTATATATATTATAATATTATAATATATATATTATTACTTTCATATATATGTAAATGTATAAATGTAGATTTTACTATACTATAATTCTGGATCTATTATTACGTGATTAGTGTGTTAAAATCCTTAAATTATCTATTGAAATTTCCCCC